>VDFB02018863.1:0-16118 GCA_007258455.2 Sequoia sempervirens | reverse complement strand
GGGTTCCCCTTGGAACTAATACTTCATCTGATCCTTATCTTCTTTCCCATGGGGTACCTTGTCTGTTTTCTTTCCTTTTTCTTTCTCCACAGCAGCTCCCAAATGTCCCACACCTGATTCCATTTATTCTACAAACAAAGGAGAGGTGAGTAAAATCAAGCATGAAAGCATGGAAAATTTAGCCAAATCCCTACAAATGGAGTCATATTGGATAATTTAGCATCTATATAATCTAGATTCTCATTAGTGGTTCACAAGAGGGTGTTTGGATGATTCAAGCCTCAAGGGTCAGACTTCCCTAGTTAGATGGTTGTTTTAGAAGGGAACACAGGGTAGGGCAGCCTGTAACGTTCCACCCGCCCTAGGAATTTGTCAAATTTTGGGGTCCACTAAGGAAAACAGGCCATTTTGGCACATGGGTCAAAGTTTGTTTTCAAGTTAGAAGTCATTTCAATCATCTTTTAGGTTGTTGGAGTCAAGGAGGAGCTTCATCATTTGGATTTTTCCATTCAAAATGGCTCTGGTGAGGCAACATCTAGGGGATGGAGTTCTGCTGGGAAGGACCTACGAGTCCAGAGGGTGGTTGGAATCATAGTTTGGTTTTTGGGCATTTTGGGTCAAAGGAGGCAAAAAGTTGTTTGGAGATTTCCATTTGAAAATGGTAGAAGATGTGCAGAAGTCTGATGGGGGCCACCTGAAGGGTCAGGTCTAGTCGAGGGCATGGTCATTACATTATTTCACTCATTCGAAAGTTCAACGACTAGAGCAAGTTCAAGTTTCAACGACCAAGAGGATGGATAGGGTTTTCCTTTTTGTAACAATAGGGATAAGATGGAATCCCGTTCACAAAGGTCTACAAGGGATGACCTACCAATTGTTGATAACTTGGTACTTTTCATTTTCATTTGATAGTTGTGAGGGAGTCAAAAGCTGAAGGACAGTGGCAGTTATTCAGAAGTCTTTGGAAATGGTGATGCTACCATGGTGACCCATAGATGAAGGTCTTCCAATCAGGATCCAAAGGGTGTTTGATGTGTGGTTTTTTCAAGTTTAATGTCATGCAGCGAATGGTTGAGTAGGGCCCAAAAAATGGATTGCTAGGCTCAGAAAGCCATTTGAAACAGTGACTCACAAGTAACACCCTAGGGACGTAGTCCTGCAGGCATAAACCCAAATAGTTGGGATGGACCTAGTTTAGTTTATGAGCTTTTCCAAGTTCAAAAGGTGGGAAGGTAGAGTCATTCCGTTATGGTGGAATCAAAAGATCATTTCACCGTGTGTTTGTTTGTTTTGTCTTCAAGTATTGGTGATGATGAAGAGAAGGCCCAGACCCGCAGAGCATGAATGCTCTATCCGAAGAACGACATCAATGGGTTGAGGTTCCATGGGCGATGTATGGGTGATTCTGAGGGTTTTCTCAAGATGTCATTTTATGGGATTTTGGCACTTTATTTTCCTCTGTTTAATGCACATGTTTTTCATCATTTTAATCCATTACTTTTGTGCAAAATTAAAGAAAAACACCAACAGAGAACGAACAACAAACTTACCTCAAGAACTTGATGAAGGAGCTAGCTAAATCAACTTAATGGATGCAAGGGATCTATGATGGGAGACTTTGTGCTCGAAGGTGGCATGTGGAGATAGCTTTCTAATCATTCTGATATGGTCTAATTAAACTAACATGTGAAAATGATAGTTCAAAGCTAGCCTATTTATAGAAATTAAGGCATTAAATTCCAACAATTAATGCTCATACAATGGACTCAAAGGTAGGTGTTTTGAAGTTTTAAAATGGTTACGAGAGGGTCGAAGCCCAATGGGAAGATGGCTGCTGGTCAATGGCAATTCTATAGCAGCAATAAACAGATGGCACTCGGGAGATTGGGCCCTGACAAAAGAAACATCATTAGGGGAAGGCCATCTGAAAGTTTGGTGAAAAACAGATGGAAAAGATAACATTGAAACCTAATGGAGGGGAAGTTTCTTGAGAAAGGCCCCTTTGAGATGGCAGTGAAGCAGTGGAAACCCGACAGGGTGGACCTGATGGGTCTCAAGGATGGTCATTTAGACTTATTCGTCAGAAACATGGGGGAAACAACAATCAAAGTGGCAGGTCTTGGGATGTGAAAGGATGGGGTCCTTAGGTCATTCGGCATAGTGAATGCAATAGGGACACCAGTATGAAAGGCAAAGGAAAACTGCCAAGGGGGTCCCCGCAAAGACATAGGAATTAGAAAATTTGAGGGGGGTGAAACATGGCTGACTTGATATGACTCTTTTGAGGTTCACTAGCCATTTGGGACACCAAATAGGGGCACACAAAATGAGGTGATGACAAAATGACCTAACAAGGCAAAGGAAAGAGGGGGTCCCCATTCTGAACGGGGTGTGTGTGTTGAGGGCACAACAATAATTAAAAATTATAAGCACATCATTTTCTACTAATACATTTTGACTAATAATTTTGTGTAGGTCATGGGGTAGCCTTTGCAAATATTCGTAGGCATCTATTTGCTCAATAATGCATAAATCCTTTAAAGATCTCAAGATTTCTTTAATATGCCCTCAAGCTCATCATCTTGTTTTAAACACATATCAACATAATGGATTTTCATATTCTTTATCTTTTTCAATGGTAGATATTTTCCCTAGAGAAACCTGCAAATGCAACTTGTATTATTAATAAGCACCATTGCAATGCATCAGATCTTCTCCATACTCATGTAATTTTATGAAAAAATTCACTTTCATTAGAGATGTAGAGCAAACCAAAATATATTACATTTTTATGATATTTTCCCTATTTTATGATACTTTGCTTTAAAAAAATTTCTAAGATCATAATCATCAAATGTTCCAAAACTAACTAGCTACAAGCTAGCAAATGTATCAAATGGTGCTTCTAAGTTTTCCATAAAGGAAGTCTATTTACACATCCAATTAAATACATCTTTTTAAATAAGAAGGCATGGTTGTATATATTTAACATAGAAATATATATAGATCAAGTGGTTTCATCTTGAATTCAAGGTAAACCCTTTGAAAATCCATGCTTATATAAATATGAAATATAAATATATAGCTTAATGATTACAATAAGTGCAATGCACAGTTTTTCTTGGTTGATATTCCAATTTTTTATACTTTTCTAGTCATGCTATAGAATGAGTCTTCAAAACTTTTTTCCAATTGTCAAACTCATTGCTATTGGTTAAGTCACAAGGATTTTCAAATTTTAGCCATGAAGCTTGAAATTTGATGAGCTTACAAGAACACCTTAAAAAGAATTATAATTCACCCAAAAATTTATATGCAATAGGGCTTAGGTTTTTATACTAAAACATATTTCTTCCATAGCACTCAAATTTCCTTTAATTGGTGAATTTTTAGAAGTATTTTTTCTTACCAAAGATCATGTCTTCTCTTGACCCATAGAGCTAGATTTTTTGTTATTTTTTCAACAAGTATATTATTTTCCCAAAAGAAAGCAAGATCCTACTCAATCAAACCTTTTTTTGTTGGAGAAGAGGAGGAGACTTTTTCTTTACTTATAAAAAGGGTGCCAAAATCCTTCATTTATGAAGTGCCTCACTTACCAATTCCCACACCACCTTGTATAATTTGTAGGGATAGTGGGTTAACCAAACTTGGTAGTACTTTTCTCATATGGTGTAATACTTTAAAAAAAAAAAGATTAATATGTGAGGGAAGAGGGAGATTCTTAGATTGTTGTAGGTCATGATCCACCTCCTTGTGAGAGCTATGATCACCCTCAAAATCACCGTCTTCCCATTGTGTAATGTTGCACTAGGTGTAGGAAGATATGGAAGCTTTAGGAAATTCCTCAAATCTATAAGGCAGAAGACCCTACAACTTAGAAAAACAAGATGAACTTGCCCAAATATGATGAAACTTGATTCAAACTCCCCAAAATTAGATCCAAGGAAACCCTTGTGTGAGGATGCCCTAAATAGAAGTGAGGGTTTTCATTCCCAATTCTGAAGATGAATTCTAGGGAGATTTATGTACTCCAAACACCATAATTCAATGTAGGATTGAGATCCTCGGAGCTATAGAATCCACCCCTACAATTCAAATATTCATTCATCAAATTATGTAGTAGAATGAATCTAAGATTAGGTTTTGATAGTGAAAAGGAAAAGGCAGCAAAGCTTCCATGGTTGCAACAAACTTGAGGGATTTCCACTTACTTTCATACTCCTCAATCATCACTTGTAACACCATTTTCTAAAAAAATTTAATAGTGACTATCTATTAGTTGAAATTTTGACATGATTGGACCATGAACAAAAGATATGTATAGAAAGCCAAATAATCTGGTTACCATAATATGTAGAGTCTTCTTGGTGCTTAGTTGAGCTAGCTTTAATGTTTCAAACCAACATTAAAATTATTCCCCTATTTTATCATGTTCAACCTTCATAGGCTTCTGCTACACAAAAAAACAGAGTTGTTGATTCATTTTTTGAACATGAAGAGAAGGGAAAATATTTGAACCATGATGTAGAATAGATAGCAACATTAAATTTTTATTTTTGAGATGAATGGATCAGATCAATCTAATCATCTTGCATCCCCTCTACATCACTGCACATCATTGATTGTTGAAATTAGTCTAGACAACTTCAAAGATGGAATTCCTTCAACGTAAAAATAATATATCATTTTTCTATTTTATTATGCAATATGATTTCATGATATTTCTTTATGTTTTCTCTACCATTACAATGCTATTTTTTCTCTAAAGAAGTCACATATTTTTTCTTCCTACTCCATTCCATTCCCTTCCAGCATAAAATATTTAAAATTTATCCTTATTACAACATCAAAATTCCATTCCATCTCTAATATAATAAATAATATCCACCAAACATTGAGTGAAAGAAAGAAACACTATTTGAACCATCAACCCACGAACAAAACAACTCTCGACGATATTTTTAATCATATTATTGACATAATTTAAAAAAAAAATCTTGTGGAATTTTAATGTGAAAAATCTATAAATGAAAGAATTGAGTATGAGTATGTCTCAAATTTTAAATTATAGTATTGACTTTGTATGTTTTTCCTCACGCTTGGGAATATTTAATTAATTTATTATTTTCTTCTCAGCTAAGGCTCCTAATCAACTACAATGATATGTGTCACACAACACACACCCAATATAATAAAAGAGAAAAAAAAAATCAACATTTTGTTTTAATTGTTTTAATTATTCATTATTTTGGTCAAATGTGTGTTTCTGAGTCATACGATTTCTCCCATCAAAATTATAGTCTAGTTAACAGATGAGAAATAGTTAAGAAGCCAAGGAAATTGCTTTGCCTAGTATTTTTTCACTCTTATTGCTCAATTTTGATGGATATCCCATTGAATTTTTGGTGTTTTGTGATTCTAACTATTCCTTTAACATTATTCTACTTCTAATGGAAGAGGAAGAAGGCACCAGCTCTACCACCTCTACCTGGACCTATTGCTTGGCATATTGTAGGAAACCTATTTGAGCTCACCAAGAGGCCTCATGAGTCTCTATATGTTTTTTCTTAAAAATACTAACCACTTATGAGCTTTCATATGGGAATGCAAATAGTAGTGGTGGTATTGTCTCTTGCCATAGCGAAGGAGGTTCTCAAAACCCATGACCACATCTTTATTGGGTGAACCATCATAGAAGTAGCCAAAGTATTCAACCACCACAAGTCCTCCATACTATGGGGTGAGTATGGATCTAACTAACGATATCTCATACAAATTTCAACTATTGAATTTTTTAGCCCTAAAAGACTAGCAGCTCAATAACATCTTAGAAGAGACTGGGTATTTCAAACGATTCAATTGATTTTTGAGAGCAAGGGAAAGACTATCTGTAGACACTGAAATCTGGTTATTAGCCTGCGACTTCTATATTCTTCATATTTCGTATTCTTCATGGTCATGATTAAATAATGTCGATTATTTAATTAATTCATCTTTTATTAATTCATCTATTAATTAAATAATATTAATTATTTAATTAATTCACTTCTCCTTATTCTATCTAATTAATTAAATAGACGCTTGTTATTTAATTATGTTACTAATTAACCTTCTTCTTGTTAAATTAAATAAATCATTATTTAATTTATTCTTTATCATATTTCAACTATAATTAAATAAATTCATAATTCATTTAATTATTCATTTAAATCCCCTTCGTCATTTAATTAAATAAATCTTATTTATTTAATTATCCTTCGAATATCGAGTTTTGAATTAAATGAATTATTTAATTCATTAATTCTATTTTAACGCATTCCTCTATATTTTAGATAATTATGTGAGTTATCTAAGTATTCACTTTTACTCAACTCGAGATCTATTTTAATCGTTCAGTTAACTATTGATTTAATGTCTGAGTGGTGTCTTCGAGTAATCTCTTCGTCTAATCATGCAATCGTCCACTTCTAACTCAATTGCGTGTACATGCATATTAATTAAATATTCTTATTTAATTAATTAAATGTTGTGCGTGCATTCGAACAGAGAGTTGCTTTAATCAATCTTCATCTTTGTCATGCAAAGATATTTCTTATGTTTTCGAATGCCAAACTGAAGATTAAACCATTTATTTAATCTTTAATTCTATTTCTGATTCGAATCACTCATGTCACTTCTATCAGTTATCTAATTGCATGTCTAATCTCTCAATCTCAACCGTCTGTTGATCTTTCAATCTTGACCTGTCATTTGAATAATCAATTTTCTATAAATTGATTTGTCTTTCTTCATTCCAATCTCTCTCGCGAATTTGATAACTTTTGGAGAGCACTTTTGTCTTGAATCTTCGATATTTTGCTAATCACTATCTTAGGCTATACTTGCACGAATTACTTGAAAATCTGAGGGCAATTATACCATACAAGCGAAATGGAGAAGGGAAATCGAGATAATTCATGAAAATACGTTTGAAGATTGGTGAGATCATTCTAGTTTTAATTACGTTTTTACTTTCCCATGTTCTTTGTTGCTTAACGTATGAATTTGCATGTTAGATTTAGTATTGTATGCATGTGTGCTTTTAATCTACTAATATTCTTGTTGTCTATTGTGCAAAAGGCTTGTTTCATTTTCAGACGTTACATTTTGGTGAACCCGACGTGAAGACACCATCTTCGCGAATCCGTAGATCTTTTAATTTTTGATTTTGCAAATTTTTTGTACGGAACGACGCATGTGAAGTTTCTGCACCGCAATTGATTTTCTGAACCGCATGTGAAGTTTCTGCACCGCAATTGATTTTCCGGAACCGCACGTGAAGTTTTTGAACCGCGATTGAGTTTATGAACCGCATCTGACAGAGAAACGACGCATCTGGAAATTCTTGAATCGCAAGTGATATCCCGAGCCGCAACTGAAAAAGAAACGACGCATCTGACTGGTAACAAAACGATGCAATTGACTGGTAAAATTTTATTTCTGCTTTCGGCAATCTGGAATTTTCAATTGATTTTCGTGTTACTGATATTTGATTTTCAGCGTGTGGCCTTTTGGAGTTAACAAGCTTTTGCAGGACGATTGGCGAAGACAAAATTGAAAATTACTAATGATATCTTCTGCAGATGTCAAGACCCTAGTTGTAAATTTTGAAACATTGTTTCGTAGCGAGTCTCATTTGGTTAAAATTAACAAGTGTTCATCGTGTTTTGGTGCGAAAAGCACAAGTCTCAAGTTACCTCTACATTTGGTATATCAAGTATCCTCCTTTACATCCGGTACATCCTCGGGTGTAAGAGAAATCCAAGCACAACTCTAGAACCTGGGCTTGTTTTGGTGGGAAAGTACTCACCCCGTAATCCACTCGTGACCGGTAGCACCCCCTCAACCCGCAGGGACTTCCACCGGTATACAAAAGTGGGTTATTGGGGAAACCCCAAGAATCATGAGTGTGGTTCCGACGAGATGGATCCGAAAGGGGACTCGCGCCATATGGATCACACCCCACGAACGGAATGCCCGAATTAAATACCCTTTGTTGTAGAGACCAACCTATTTGTGGTCGTTGCTTGGTATTAGTGCAGGGTACAGTATCATGCCTGAAGATTACTCACTACTGATCCCCTTGAGTAGAGATAGCGGTTCTTGGGATGTCATTACCCAATGAATTCAGAATTGGTGTGCTCGAAAGACGTTAATGAGCCGTGGAGGGGAGCCAATGCCACCAAATTCCTAAGCTATCCACTCTCGAGAAGGAAAGGTGTTCATCACCAATCCGGGGTATAACTAGTGGGCTATACCAAGTATACAAACCCTAGGCCTTTGGCCTATTAGGATGTGCTTGTCTGTTATCACTTTAAACGTTCTTTAGTCCAAGATTGAAATTGAAAACACTTTGTCTTACGATTGTCTTTGGTTGTTAGAATTTGATCACAAAAAATTGGGTCAGTTTAAATTACATGTCACTAAAAATTCACAGAGAGTCACAATTGTTCACCAGAAACACGCATCTGATTTTAGAGTCGATCCGCTAATTTTGAGTCGCATCTATGAGTTTCATACGCGATCCGTAATTTTGAGTCGCGATTCGCCATTTTGGCTCACATCTCATTTATAGAGTGCCGCACCGGGTTGTTTTGGTTTGACTGTAATATCCACCGAGATTCACGCTGTATCGACTGCTTGGAACACCGCATGTGTTATATTTCGAAGTCAAAATTCTGCAAGTCGTGATTCGGTAATTTAAGCCTATCTAAGTTTGAACCGCAACTGTTAAATTTGAAACGCATCTGTCTGATTACCAGAAAAACCAAAATTCACTGTCACTGTCCAGTTAGTAGGGTTATACCAGTTTCAGTGGTCTTCATATAAATAGTCTTCGAAAATAGAAACCTGAAATGATTTTCTCAATTTTGCATCCTTTAGGTTCATTTAGTCATTACCATAGTTGTCTTCAGTTAGAGTTAGCTTCATCATAGGGTACATATCACCTTGCATTAGACTTTTAGAGAGGTCACTTTTACAAACTTTAGGATTAGTCTACCATCTATACTCTAGAAAGGTCATAGTGTCAACGAAATCTGTCATTGAACCTAGTCTTATCATCATATACTTTGTCCTACAGAGAGTCTTCCTAGCTCATCAGTCTAGTTAGGAAACTCAACTTGTCTTTGATCTTCGTCCTACATTGGTTCCTTGACTTAACTAAATTGACACTTTGGTTTGACTTTAGGTAGTTGGTCCCTTCACTTTGGGTTTATAGAATTGATCATTTTAGGGTCTCACTTAGGCTTCTTGCACCTTTAGAGTCTAGACTAGTATCAACATAGGACATCCCTTATTTTGCATAAGAAAACCCCAAAAACATAGAATAGAGTCATACAGTTTCTAGATATAGTTTTGCATTTCCCGCATATTGAGCTTGTCTTACATGGTTGAAACTAGGTCTAAGAGAAGAGAGAGAGAAAACATGTCGAACCCAAGTGAGTTTATCAACCCATTTTCTTCAAGACCTCATAAGACTTTATTAGACAAATTTACCACTAGAAACACACAAGGACATGTTACAACAGAAGACATAGAGGTTGCCGCACAAGACCCTGAGTTTGCCTCTTTTGTAGATGAGTACCTAGCAAACGATCGTCAATGGTTCTTAGGAAAATTGCTAGCTGAAGGTGCTACCTTACCTCTAGGATTTGACATTAGTACCTTACAAACTCAACCTACACAAGGGACAAATACCACGACTGCTAGTACTACTATACCTCAAGTCAGCACGACTATGCCATCTAGCACGTCTACACAGAGTACGACAGTCCATACGTCCCCATTTGGTACACCTACAATGACATCGGGATTTAGTTTCACTACGGGGGCTTCATCATCTATTCCCTTTGGTCCTATTAGCGGGAGTAAAAGACCTAAAACATCAGCCCATACATCTTATGTCGGTGTCACCAGTGCACAATCAACAACCACACCTACTGCTAGCATTATAGGTACCTTGCCACAGTCGATGGCCATACCTAGTGTTCAGGTCACCAGTACTATACCAAGGATTACACAAACAGGGGGCATTCCCTCCTTCCAATATGGCAATCAAAATCCACCTTTCCAGACTAGCAGTCAAAACCAATTTACATCGGTTCCGAATCAGAACCCCTTTTCACAGATTGGTAGTCAGAATCTGTCTACCCAGATTCCAAGCCAAAACTATTTCACATCGATTCTGAATCAGAATCCCTTTGTACAGAGTGGTACTTAGAATCCATTTACACAGAATCTAGGACAACATCAATCTATGTCGATTCCAAACCAGAATACATTTACCAACATTCTGAATCCAAATCCACCTCAGATGCCAACGTTCAATCAAAACCCATCGCGAGACTTTGGATTTCAGAATACATACATGGATCCGCATAATCCTTCTAGCACATCTTTGACTCAAGTTGACGTCCTACAAACACAAATGCAGGCATTACAAATGCAAATGGATAACATGTCAGTGTCAACTAAGAAATCATTTTCACCAAAGGACATATGCCCATTCCCTTTTGATAGATCATTGTACATGACACCTTTCCCTCACGGATATGTCATACCAAATCTTCCTAAGTACAATGTCAAACGCAATCCAGTAGAACATATCAGGGAGTTTTCTACCATATGCATTGATGTCGCTTACGACCCCACGTACCTTATGAGGCTATTTCCACGAAGTCTTGTAGGGGTTGCACTAGAATGGTTTTCGGGTCTAGATTCTGGCATTAGATCATGGGGAGAGCTAGTCAAGAAATTTGTGGAGCAATTCTCCTTCCACATTGACCATGAGATAAATATAGCAACTTTGTGCCACACCACACAAGACGAAGGTGAAACATTCATTGCTTTCTTCCAGAGATGGAGAACCATTGCTAGTAGATGTCCTGTCGAGATACCTGAAAAACAAAGAGTTACAATGTTTCAAGAAAACCTTCATCCAAAACTCAGGAGTAACTTAAGGGTACATTGCTACATATCTTTTTCGGAACTAGTGGAAAAGGGGGTGATAATAGAGAAGGATCTCATTGAAAAGGGTGAACTCAAGATGACAACACCCAATCGAAACATGGTCGTACAAAACTCCCCCACCGACAGAAACAGATTGTGGTCTCGCAACAAAAATGTCACCAATGATGGGGTGGTTGATGCTAAAACATTACAAGCAAGACCCCTCCTCACATTACAAGGACCTCATACTTTTGCTAACATGCTTAATGCTGTCAATCAACCTCCCAACATGGTCCAAAACACTCAACGTCCACCACCAAGGAGATTCCAAAAACGTGAGTTCACTCCCTTAGGGGAACCCATTGAGTCAGTGTTCAAACAGCTGTTACAACACAACCTCATACAACTGCAGGAACCAAGACAATACGATCCAGGATAGTTTAAACCAACTTGGTGGGATGACAACACTTTTTGTGATTATCATAGGACTAAGGGACATAACCTACAAAACTGTCGACAACTAAAGAACATCATACAGGACCTTGTTGACAAGAGAATCATTGAAGTTAGTGGACAAAAACAAAAGACATCGAACATTGATCATCAAGTCTTTTCAGACCCACTACATGACCATGGGAAAGGAACTGTCCCCAGTTCGAGTACTAAGACCAATATGTCAGCCAATTATGCGAATATAAAACATGACTATGATAGTGGCAAAATCATTCATTGCCTTCGCGCCACCAAGGACAACATCAATACCATCACTATCAAGGCTAATCCGGAATGTGCGGTCAATACTCGTCGTACTAAGTTTGTTATCCAAGGGCCTCCATCACAGCAAGCATCACAACCTTCCAAGTTACACTATAACCTACTTGACCAGTTGGGGAAGACCCCAGCCCAAATTTCAATCTTGGAATTGTTGCGTATCTCCCCCGAGCATCGGTCTATCCTCGATAAGGCTTTACAGAATACCACGGTCCCTAATGACCTTGATGTCAATCGTTTCCAAGAGATGGTGGGCTACTTGACCAATAATCATCATGCCACATTTTCTGAACAAGACTACGCCACAGATAAGACGAACCACAATGACCCTTTACATCTAGAAGTCCTTGTTGATGACACCAAAGTTAGACGAGTTTTGGTAGACGGAGGAGCAGGGTTAAATCTATGCACTTTAAAACTAATTAAGGCATTAGGTATTTCAGAAGCATGCGTAGACACCACCAAGAGTATTATCATTAAGGCTTATGATGATGAAGAAAGAAAATCAAAGGGGGTGGTAACACTTCCTATCAGAATTGGTCCTGCGGTAATGGAGACAAAGTTCCAGGTCTTGGATCTCACCCTCCCTTATAACCTTTTGCTAGGTAGACCATGGATTCATGCCATGAAGGCAGTCCCTTCCACATATCATCAGTGCCTTAAATTCCCTTACAATGGCACCGAAATAACTATCGATGGTGATCCTGATCCTTTTCGGTATTGCATTAACCTAAAGGACATCCCTCAATGTCAAGTGCCAGTCAACCAAGAGGCCTCATCATCTAATCCATCTTCTTATGTTGATCCGTCCACGCTCACTCGAACATCTATTGCACCTTTACTTCCCACTACTCCTAGGGTTGAGATCCAAGACAAGGGTTGTGGAGAGTATTATATGAAGACTTCCTACTGTGTTAGCCACTTGGTCCCTCCTAAGTCATATGGTTTGCCTACAATAGGTAGGAGACAGTCTATAATCACTATACATGTTCCCCCCACAACAACTTTCACTAAATGGGGTGAATTAAGCAAAGAGGCTGTAGATACAGAAGATGTTACTTCCTAGCTGTATAAGGAAGATAATCAAGAACCCCTGTTACTTGCTCATATTCCTACAAGACTATACGGAAAGGGTTTCAAAATCATGCAAAGCAAAGGATATGATGGACACAAGTAAGCCAGGCTTAAAACCAGCATTTAAATGGTCCTACTGATGAGCCAAGCATGAGTAGGGCTAGGTTTCAACCCATTCAGATTAAGACTCTTAGTACTCCATTACCTTACTTGAGGGAAGTACGTGTTTCCACATTAATATCCTACTGTTCAATGACTGTAAAATCCTCCATTCAACCGACTCTAATGACATGACTCCTGGTCTCGGCCTCTTCCATGGACCTTGACAAGTTATTTGGAGAACTTGACTTGCTGTTAAGTTCCTCACCAAATCCTTTAAATTCCTGTCCACCAAAGAAAATGACAAAAGAGGAGGGGTTTAAACACTACTATTGGGAATCACTTGATCCTACCTCTTGGCAACCTGAGCCACCTCTTTTTGATTGTCAAACCTTGGCATTAGGCCCACCTATTTATCCACCTAGACCCAAACCCAAGAGCAAAAAGGACTTGGTACAAGACTTTTGTGACCACATGAATAATTCAATTTTTACCTTGACTCCATTAGACTTTGATAACTCCGACGATGACATGCCTTTAGTTTATCCCCAACTCATAGATTGGGATCAACAAGATACACCCGTTTTAGATACTTTTGAGAACGACGAAGCGATTGCTGAGTTCCTGGGATTACGTGAAGGCATACCTAATAGGGATCATAAAGCTGGTTTTACCATTGACTTGGACAATAAAGCATACTTTGGGGAATCTGTTCAACCCTCCAGTCGCAAAAATGAGAAAAAGAATAAACAAGATAAAAAGGATGAGTCTCTAGGTGAAAACCGCAAGGCACCTCTAGACCATGAAAAAGTAAAAAGAAAGGACGCATCCGAAGGTGAAAACCTCTCTGAGGCGCCTAAGGATGGAGGTTTGAACATTCTCCCCATTGCATAGGAAAAGTCACCCATGCTCGTGGAAGAATCAGTAGAAGTCAACATAGGCACAAAAGAGAATCCTCGATTGATTTATTTGGCAGTGTCACTAACAACACAAGAGAAATCAGAGTTCCACAACTTCTTTGAACAAAGACAGACACTCTGGCCGGTCATACGCCTAAGCGATCCTGAACTTGTTCTACATCACTTCTGTTTTTACAGTTCCTGTACAAACCAAAGAAAAACGTATGGCGAAAAAATGCATCCACAAATTGCTTTTATTAGTCAAGGCGTAACTTAAGAAATTTTCGTTGCATTGGTTTCATCGTATATCGACTATGCAGATTGATTTTAACTGGCACTACCACCAAACTAGCCGGGCATCCGTGATTTTGGTGACCGATTTTAGAGATACTCAAACCAAAGCTGTCCTAAGGATGACTTCCTTTGCCTATTATGGTATTTATGATAGTTGGCGGCTTACAGTATATCCCGTGGAGACTTGATACAACGATCAAAATAGCCAATCGAAGATCAACCTAAGATACCTTCACTTGTCCTTGGGGAACGATATTGCTAGAATGTTATGCCCTTCTGATCAAGAATGTAGGATAACCTATCAACGCTAACGTACTATCTTCTACGAATTTAGCCACCTCTTGTATGGAGGATTATGGCCCATTAATCTTTATTGTAAAATCCAAGACAAGGGCACAACATTTACAGGTTTTAGACAAGGTATTTCAGAGGCTAGAGAAGTATAATGTGAGACTCAATCCAAAGAAATGTGTGTTTGGAGTCAAATCAGGAAAGCTGTTAGGTTATATCATTTCTAGACGAGGCATTGAAGTAGATCCAGCTAAGGTAAAAGCAATTATGGACATGCCACCACCCAACAATCTCAGTCAACTAAGGACATTATAGGGAAGGTTGCAATCTATCAGAAGATTTATAGTGCAGCTAGCAGACAAGACACATCCTTTTCAACATCTACTTAAGAAAGGAATACCCTTTGCATGGACACCTAGGTGTGAAGAGGCTTTTCAACTGATTAAAGAATATTTACTTACACCACCTGTTTTAATGCCACCTGTTGAAGGAAGACCATTGATTCTTTATATCATAGCAACCCATTCATCACTCGGAGCATTGCTTGCACAGAATGACGATGAAGGTCATGAAAGGGCAGTCTATTATATCAGTCAGACTTTGGTTGGTTATGAGCTCAACTATAGTAACATTGAACGTGCCTGTCTTGCAGTAGTATTTGCTACCCAAAAACTGCGACACTACATGCTAAATCATCAAACAATGTTGATTGCTAAAATAGATCCTCTGAAATATCTTCTTAGTAAGGCAGCATTAACAGGACGATTGGCCAAATGGGTCATGATACTTAGTGAGTATGATATACAATATGTAGAGAGAAAGGCTATTAAAGGACAGGTCATTGCTGATCAGTTAGCTGATGCACCAATACAGGCAGATCACCCATTAGTGGCAGACTTTCCTGATGAGTTCATATTCACATTTGACACAAACATAACATGGAAACTGTACTTTGATGGCTCACATACAAATCATGGTTCAGGGGCTGGGATATTGTTTATCACACCACAGGGTGATTCCATCCCTAAATCATTCAGGATTGCATTTCCATGCACTAACAACATGGCGGAATATGAAGCTTTAGTGACAGGTTTACACATGGTAGTCAAGTGGAAAATCAAGAAACTACAGGTATATGGTGATTCTCAACTTGTAATAAGACAGGTAAATGATGAGTATGAGACTAAGGATGAAAAGCTTGCTCCGTACAAGCGCATGGCTGATAGTTTTAAAGAGTACTTTGACAAAGTCAAGTTTCATCAGATACCTCATGTTTTAAACAAAGCAGCAGACGCTATGGCTACAATTGCTTCACTCCTTGACATTCCTAACAACATGCCTAAGTTTGAGTTCTTGGTCAAACAGCTTTTGGTCCCTGCCTATGATATCCCAGATTCTGAAATGGTGTGTGACATTGTTGGTCCTGATTCCCCATGGTAAAAAGAAATCTATGATTACCTTCATGCCGAAGTCATCCCCATTGGCCTATCCAATAACCAACATAGGACATTCCTTCGCAAGTCAGCCAAATACACCATCGTCGGAGACACTTTATATAGACGCGCCTTAGATAATACCCTGTTGAGATGTCTTGATTCTGCTGAAGCACAAGCAACCTTGCGTGGGGTGCATGAGGGTATATGTGGTTCATTCTAGCCGTCCTACCTTAGCTAAAAAAGATTATGAGACCGGTTATTA
>VDFB02018862.1:0-15710 GCA_007258455.2 Sequoia sempervirens | reverse complement strand
GCATCACATTGGGACACAAGTCCTCTAATTATATATAAAATATTATAAAAAAATATTATCATTTTATTGTGGTTAGGGTGGTCAGACATACACCTACTTCTTGTGCTTTCCTTGAATTTTCTAAATATTTTATTCTTACATATTTTTAAAATAATATAGATAGCTTATTCAAATTTTTATGTCAAGTTTCCTAACTCTGATTTTTCTGAATTTTTTGCCACTTAAAGGCCTATTTTTTCCATGAAGAGCATTATGTTCTTGA
Source organism: Sequoia sempervirens (assembly GCA_007258455.2). Classification (NCBI taxonomy): domain Eukaryota; kingdom Viridiplantae; phylum Streptophyta; class Pinopsida; order Cupressales; family Cupressaceae; genus Sequoia; species Sequoia sempervirens. The sequence continues at coordinate 15,448 of VDFB02018862.1, read as the reverse complement.
CACTTTTTGTTGGGCATCTATTCACTAGATAGACTGTACATTCTACAACCTTTTCCCAGTACTCATTTGATAAATGCTTGGTCTGCACATGCTACAACCTCTTCCCAATACTAATTTGATAAATGCTTGGCCTTCAACATACTCCTAGCCATTTTCATAATTTTTCTATTCTTTCTTTCTGCCACACCATTTTGTTGTGGAGTGTACTCGGTAGTAAATTTCTTATGTATTCCATGATCCTCGCAAAAATTGAAAAATGCATTTGAGATGTATTCACCACCTCTGTGAGTTTTTAAAACTTTGAAATAATTTATAGATTGCTTCTCAACTAAAGATTTGAATTGACAAAACGCCTCAAAAACATTAGACTTATGCTTTAAGAAATATACCAATTTCATTCTTGTGTAGTCATCAATGAATTCCAAAAAGTAAACACATCCACCGATTGAAGGTGTTTTGCATAGGTCCACACAAAATCAGAGTGAACTATCTCCAATGGTGCCTTTGCTCTAACTAACTTGTCAATTGGGAATGACTTTCCCGTAGTTTTCCCAAAATACACCCTTCACATACTCTATTTGGTTTTTCTATCAATAGCAAACCTTTTACCATGGTTTTCCTATGTAACAACTTTAGACATCCAAAATTTAAGTGTCCAAATCTTAAATGCCAAATCCAATTCTCATCTTTTATTTCTAATTGAAAAGCTACTTATAATATTATTTCATCCAAAGCTTGAGTGATATTTTTTGTGTTGATTGCTGGATTGCTTGAGCAAATCCAACCTTTAAATCTGGTGTTGTCTTTAAAGGAAACGTTCTATTGTTGGTCATTTGAACTTTTGCTATTAGTTGATTTCTTGGAAATCTATCCAATATTACACATTCTTTATTTTTGAAAGTCACTCTATAATCCTTTTCAACAAGCTGCCCAACGCTCATCAAATTATGCTTGAAAAAAGGAACAAAGTAAACATTTGAAATAATCTTTTTCTCCCCTTGCTTAGTTAGAATATTCACATTTCATTTTCCCATTACTGACACTTTATTACCATTGCCAAAAGAAACATCTGATTTTGTAGACTTATCCAAATTAGAAAACATTTCTAAATTTCCTATCATGTGATTACTACAACCTAAATCTAGAACCCATACATCTTTTGGACTCTCTTGAGCAACATTGCATGCTAGAAACATATTACTTCGATTATGATTTTCTTTATAAATGTTTGCACTTTGTTTGTTGAAATCAAACCGTTTTTTCTACATTCACTTGCATAATGACCATGATTTTTATAGTAATGGCATTGAACTTGAGATTTGTCATACCTTTGACTTTGATATTGATTTTGACTTGGATTTTGAGTGATGACTCTTTTACTTGAATTTTTTGCGATGGTTCTTCTAGCTCTATATGGACTTCTTCCTCTACCTCTTGCAAAACTAACATATACATGTCAATTAAAAATCATACTCCAAAAAAGAATTAGAAGAATGACTAACCCTGTGCTCATGAGAAATTAGAGATGCATGAAGCTCATATCCGTAAAACTGTGAAATACTTTTGGTTTCTTCTATAGTCACAACAATAGATTCAAAATTTGTTGGTAGGCTCCTAAGAATCTTTTCAACTATTCTCCTATCTTCAAGAATCTCACCATGAGATATAATTTGATTAACTAGTCCAATAACTTGAGTAAAAAATGAATCTATAGATTCAAAATCTTTCATCCACATAGTTTCAAAATCTCTTCTTAACATTTGCAACTTTGCAGTTTTCACTTGAGCCATAACTTGTTATTCCATTTGAAGGATGTCCCATGCTTGCTTTGACTTTGTTGCTGCTATAATTCTTGGGAAGATACTCTCATGCATTGCTTGAAATATGTAGAAGCGAGCTTTAGAATCCTTTTTCATATTATCTTTGAGAAAATCTTTCTCTACTTAAGATAATGCATTGTATGCTATCACACTTGTAGGTTCAAAGAACCCATTCTCCACAAGCTACCATGCATCTTGAGAGATAAAAAAGACCTTCATTACGATTCACTGGTATTCATAGTTCTTGCCATTAAAATGAGGAACCTGTGGATTAGTAAGACTTGTGCCAAAAAATTATGCCATAACCTAGCTTTCATACCAAATGAAGGAATAAAACAGAGAGAGAAAACAAAGAATGATAATAACATTGAATAATTGGAAAAGAGCTTGAGCTCTGCTTCCATATAAAATTTCTCTCTTTCTATTGTTAACCAATCTGAACAGTTACATAGTATAATACATGAAAATAAACAAGGTTGATGTTCTTATAAGAAAAATAGAGTTACTGCTCATAAAATAAAAAATGAAATTACAAAAGATGGAGCTACTGCTCTTACAAAAATAATTGAAACAAAACAAATATGTTATTGCAGAAAACCAAGTTGTTGTTTGCTTCTTCCTTCTCATATTCTACGCTACCCAAAGACTCGTATATATAGTTTCAATGTAGTTCATAACATAAATGGAGTCCTCTATTATTGAGAATTATTGAGTATGGGACTACATATGGGTCACTTCCAAATAATAAATGGAGGATCCTACAGATAAAGATAAGCTTTCCATAAAATCTTTCCAAATTAATTGTTGCAGTCATGCCATGTTTAATTGCTAGAAGAGAGACATGTGAGAGAATTTATTTTGGTTGGTGTGATAATTACCTTTTCGAACACTTCAAAGACTGAAATGTTAGCTTTAATGGAAGTTCACAAGAACATAATTGATTTATGATCAATCACTACCTCTATGCTACCCATTTCATGTCATCCAAACAATTTACGAGATTGCCAAGCTCACTTTGTCATTCAATCTAATAGTAACATGCTTTATTATTTTTATCGATCATCTATGTTCTATTCAATGCATGTGAAGGAGGGGGAATAGTGATACAAATAAGTTATGAACACATGGTGGCAGACCCAAGTTACCTGGGTAAAATCACCATCACACAGGTTCAACACTTGCTCTTCTTCCACCCACCAGGTCAAGGCACACCTCTCTGATCGCATCATAAACCATCCTTCTTACTCAACGCCTCTCTATTTCAGTGCACCCATCAAAGCCCATAATCAACAGCTTTGATACCAAATGATAATATTGATTGAATTTTATAGACAAGAGCAAACATGATACATAAAGAAGAAATACGGTTTCAAACTACATAACTATCACACTACATAACTGAATGTTAACAACTAACCAATGTAATATGCCAATGGTAAAGGTATAATAAGTACATGTATTGAATCTTGCAAAATAAAAATATTGTTCTTCAATGATTAATATTGTGATGATTTTTTTTATATCTTGTAATCATTGGGATGATGAATATCTTTAGGGAGAATGATGTTACATCTTGTTTAATTTACATAGTTTAATTATTAAATTATTAAATTAATTATTTATTAGTAAACAATTAGAAAAGATAATTTGATAATGATTAAGTATCTTTTGAAACATAATTAAGGATAACTATGATGGTGATAACTAGCTATATGTTTTATTTTAATCAGTGTGTCAAGAATGGCAGACACAGTCTCTCTCTTCTTCTTTTCTGTTTGCATATTTTAAGTATGGTTTCAAAATGTGTGAACCTATATTTATAATGTAAAATGTTTTTAGATTTATAGTTATGCCAAAGAGTTATTAATGAACTTATACTAATTGTAATTATTTTAGATTCATCATGGGTATTTGCTGTGTTGAAAATAGTGTAGGTGTGAACTATTTGATTTTGAGTAACCATTATGCTTATTTTATTCAATAATTTCAATATTTGATTAGAGATTATTAAGTATATGTTAAAAAAATTAATATGCTAATATGCTTGAAATATAAAAATGAATCTGATGACATTGAAGTTGGAAAATGGCATTGAAGATAAAAGAAGAACCTCAAATGGGGGAAGCCCTACCCTTTAGGCTTGTTATCCAAACCTATTCTAAATCCAAAAGGGTGGATTTTTTTTTTGAGTAAAAGTGAGTAGATTATGTAATGTGAGTGCATTATACAAGATTCTTGGGGTTTCAAATGTGATCATGTTAAAGAAACCTTTCATGGCATAAAATACATCATTTTCTGGGAACATGAAACACCATCACATTTCATGTTCCCCAAAATATATTCATGGTTCCTAGGCTATAAAGCAAGATAGTATGGTGGTTTGATATTTGCTAAGTCATAACATGATGGTATTATTCCAACCTTTTGATAACATGAACATTAAGGTGAAAATCATTTATTTGACTACTTTTTTTGTCCCATTTATGCAATATACTTATAGTTATATATTATAATTCCTTAAATTCTTTATTTAAGATGGAAGAGAACAGGCAACTTTATTAAAATTATTTTAAAAAAAATGACTTAGAGAGTTCATGAAGAAAGTTCTAAAAGTTTGTACTTGGTCTAAACATTACACATGTGATATATGTAATATAAGAAGATTGTTCTTTTAACACTCATTTGTTCACAACTTTTTCTATGCAATAATTTATCAAATTAATGATGTTATAATATTATTTACTTTTGTTTTCTCCTAAATGAAAATTTGAATACTTTTTAATAAAAAATTGTTTGCCCCATACTATTTTAGATTAAAATTGTTCCTAATTCAAGAAAAGTTAAATTATGTAATTCCTGGTTGATCTATAGAAACAATACCTTAGCATCGATCTATTGGAGTCTTCTTTTACCATCAATCCACTCAACCTATTCTTTTGAGTGACACATGTCGTCATACGAAAGAATGTGTGGTTCTCTAAAATTGAGAAAATGTGAACGTCAAATGGGGAAAGCCCAACCCTTTAGGATTGTTATTGAAACCTATTCTAAAACTAAAAGGGTGGATTTTTTTTGAGTAAAGAGTGTGAGTAGATTATGTAATATGAGTGCATTACATAATATGCTTGTGTTTTCAAAATGTGATCCTGTTTTAAAAAATAAATCATGGTATGAAAATACAATTGCATTTTGGGGAACATGGAAACACCCATCAAGATTTCATAAGCCTCCCAAAATAAGATTGCTGGTTTTTAGCTACAGTTACCTATAGTATTATGGTTTGATATTTGTCAAGCCATAACATGATGGCATTATTTCAACTCTTCCATAATATGAGCATTACGCCAAAATAAATTTATTTGACTACTTTTTGTCCTCCATTTTGATACGTGACATCTATAGTTATAATATATTTCTTTAAATTATTTATTTGTGATGGAAGAATTTATGCAATCTTTTATAAAAAAAAAAATTAAAAGGAAAATGGATCGAGAGAGTTCAGAAGAAAATCAAGAGTTTGAATTTAATATCTAAACATTACATGTGATACTAATATAAGAAGATTATTTCTAATATTCACTTATTCATTGTATTGATTTCTATGCAATAATTCTATCTAATTAATGTAGTTTATGAATACTATTTTTTTTTTCTCCAAATGAATAATCGGAATATTTATTAAAGAAATAAAAATTTAAGTACTATTTTGGATTGAAATTGTTCTCAGTTAAATTCTATGATTCCTAGTTGATCTATAGAAACAATAACATACCGTAGATCTATTCAGTACTCTTCGACCATCAATCCACTCGACTTATTCTTTTGAGTGACACGTATCCTCATACGAAAGAACGTGTGATTCTCTAAAATTGTGAACTTGTTAGTTCTAGGCTGAATCACTTAGACCAGACTAAAATTCCCTATGTCCGAAGGAGTGTACCATGAAAATTCTCTTAAGATGTCCTAATGCCCCAGCCAACATAATCATGCCATTTTCCAACATTTGAAAATCAGAACCAAAATCTAGTTAAATAAACTTTGAAGTAACTTCACATTCACGGGATTATGAATTGCAATTACAATAAATATAATATCATGGAGTAAGAAATAAGACTGCACGAGGAATGGTTGACAGTATATTTGACGAAGAGAAAGAAGAAAAGGGGGAGCGCAGAAGGGGCTAAGTTTCAGACCATGTGATGCTCATCTCACCAACATCATCATAATTGTCGACTCCCAAGGCTTTCCATACGCCTGGAGAGGCATCCACGATATCGTTATTGCAAGGGGGTTGGTAGTCGTGATCCGAATCACACCCAGAGGACAGTCGCACTGTCCACCACTAAGGCCCGAACGTTTCGTCCGTTGTCTGATTGGTGATTAGTATGTAGCTGAGGCAGCGGCTGCCACCGGCGTACCAGCCTGTGGAAAGAGCAACCACCGGATCGTTGTCGTTGTGGTAGTCATTGTCGCACTCGGAAGGGCCTCCTCCGTCTTCGCCCCTCTGAAACCCATTCACAGTGAGTTTGGCCGGAGTGCTGTCTGTCACTGGGGGCGAGTATTTGTACTGTGGGTATCGCTCCCCTGATTTGCAGCAGTCCGATTCGTGTTCCTGATTGCACTTGTGGGAGTTGCCATTCAAATATCCGCTGGGATTACACGATGCCAGGATTCCTGCAGCATCAGGCCTGCCGCATTCCGCTATGGACATCATGCTCAGTAGCAATCCAAACGCTATTATCATCATCCTCATCTTCCCTGCAAAACCCAAGAGAAACATATCAGCCAACCTTTATAGAACAACTCAACACGATCACTTAACTCTAACTTCATCTCACTTTATTTCTAAATTTGCAAAATTTATAATCTGTAGGTTTTTCTTTCCTTCTCTTGGATAGATATAGCTGTGCTGTTTGAATGATACATCTTGATTGTATTTTCGCTTATATTTATAGCTGCCACTACAGTGGTGCTGTTGCCTTGGTAAGATTATCATTATCAGCTCTTCAGCATACACAGGAGACTGTTCACTTCTAGTGCCAGATAAAGACAAATGAAACCATATATTCTTTAAACTTCACATTCACTTTCATTGTCCGCCACTTTCAGGTCCCCTGCGAGGCTTCCAATTAACATTGTAACTTCACCATCTTAATATACTCTTTCTAGATTGGAAGATCCGCTGCTTTGGTTTGATGCACCCCGAGTCATCAACTTTCATACTTTACTCTATGCTAACGGATATTTTAAGTTAACCAGGCACGCTAGCATTTATCCTCCCCTGGTAGTTTTCTCTTCCTATTCCTTTCATTTCCAACTTAAAAGATATTTCCTATCGTTTTCTAACTATTTCCAGTCTAAATAACAATGTTGGCATCTATAGGCCGAGGATCTAACGCCGGACAGCAGACATCATCATCTGCATCTCGTGCGGGACAACGGGTACATGTCACCTATTTGCTACTATGTTTTTGTTTTTCATGTAAATAACAAATTAAGAAAATAAAAAAGACTCAATTTTATGTTAGAAGTAGTTGTAATCATTCATCTGATAATAAAATTAAAAAATTAAACACATATCTGTAATGATAAGAAAGTCTTAATTTGATAAATAAAATAGTAAATAATTATATATTTATTACACTAAATTATAAAATATTTTTAAATAATTATTTATTTTCATATTATTAATACATCAAATCATAAAATGTTTATTTTAAAATGATATATAAAATATTAAAATCAAATATAAATATATTTTTATATTTATATTGAATTTAAGAAATATTTCATTTATTAATATGATTTGTTTAATTTACTTAAGAATTCCATTGTATTTTTGAATAACTATTTTATAGTTTTGTTTTTCCAAATATATCTTGAAGTTCTTTTTATTTTTATTGTTTTGTATTTTGGACTCTTTAGTAGTTTTCATTATCATGTTCATAGTATTGCATTCCACCATTTGTTGCTGTTGTAGTAAGAGGGAGAAGTGAGGAGAAGATAATTTGTGACTTTTTTTTTGGACAAGATTTATTTGACATTGAATTACCTCTAGATATACCAAAAATATAAGGAAATTAGTGAAACAACAACAGGTTGTGAAGTGTGGAAAGATTAGCAATAATTCAAAGAAAAATGGCCTGAGGAATCAAGGGATAACAAGGAAGGTAGTTAGCAAATAGTGATAAATTATAGGAACCTATTCTTCCACCAATCGAAAAAATCATATTAAAACACCCATCTTTGGCAAGGATATAAAGGATACAATTGAATAAATGTATCCTTAACTCTAACTAGAGATAGAGTGGAATAAGAGATAACTAGACTAAGCTTTATGAATTTGTCTAAACCTTAATGGAAGAAGCACCAAGTGGTGTGATGAAAGAGTCCTCATGGGCCAGTTGGTAAGAATTGGGTAGGTTAAAATAAGAATTATCAAACAACTTCCAAACTCTCAAAGTCCCATTGATAGTACAAAATGAGAAATGGTACAAGGAAAGTGAGAAACCAAAAGGAATTTGATCGAATATTTAAAGGAGGCAGAAAACTAAAGACACTTATTGAGAAACAAAGATAGAACTAGAAAACAATAAAACAAGTAGAGAATTTGAAAATTGAGTTAGAAAAATTAAGGAAAGTACAAGAAATCTTTTAGAAAGAAGACAATATCATGGATACTACCTCTCTAGAATAAAATTACATACTTACCAATTAAATAACAGTTTAATTTCTATTAAATTAATGAATAGTAAGGAAAAGAAAAGGGATGTGGCATTGAGGTTATATTTCAGAATCTCGTGAGAAGATTGGAAATGGTTTATATGTGATTTGGAAATGGGATGAGCAAGATGGTGGAACTAGAGTTATGAGGATAATGATCCCATACAAAGAGGGATGGTGTTAGAATATTAAAAAAAACAAACATAATGAATCCATATTCATTGAAAGATAAGTGTGGTAATAAAAAACATGTACTTTCTAAAACACATCTTAAGAGATACCTCAAGGAAGAGGGACATGTATCTCTATGAACTCACTTGTGTATATGAAACACATAATGATAGTAGATAGATAATATAAGAAGGGAAAGAAAAATAAAGGAAGGAAAAAGGAGGAAAAGAAAAGTATAAATAAGAGAAGATACCAAAGAATATACAATGTAAATATATATTCTTGCATTAAAGAATATATAATTTACAAGGAGAAATGATATAGATATATAAGTAGATTAATCTTATGATGTCTATAATTATGTAAAATTATTGGAATTCTCATGATATATATATATATTATCTACTATACTATTTCTAATTTATTCCTATTTTACTACCATGTTAACTTTTCTAACATTAATAATATAAACCTTAGGCCTATATTTAATCATCAATATTTTTTTCCATTGTTGTAACCCCAATTTATGGTTTGTAGGAAGTAATAATATAAGTAAGGAATACATTTCGATAAGAAATACCATGAAGGAAATGTGTATTAATGATAATTTTAGTAGCAATTAAGATATGTGGTAACCACTCTAGGTTCTACCTTATGAGAGGGGTCAAACACTTAGGGGTGATAAATGGAATAGGGGTGATCATAAAAAATGTGGCTACTAGATTTAGTTTGAACTAATACATTGAGGATGGATTAAATGATTAATAATATCCCAAAAATAAACCTAGTAAAAAGGAGAGAGCAAATGCCAATTTTAGAAGGAATTAATATGGCTTATAAAATGCATGTGAAAGAAGAATCAAAGTTGAAAAATATTAGGAAAGATGGGAAAGATAATCTAGAAGGATGTAGAAGACTAGAGAAGCCTCTATAAAGTGTGGTATGAAGGTTTTTCCAAAGATAATATGATTTTACCAATATATGGATAGATATTTGCTATGCCACCAAATAATATTGGAATAGCTATGAAACAGACTATTCATACAAAAAGAGTAGAAAAAAATTTAACTCAATTAGTAAATGAAATAAATAAGTGTGATGAATTTAAAGATTCAATTAGGAAATGGTGTAATAAGAATAATTCTCAACTAGAGGATGAAAATCAGGGTGGTCTCTCATTATAAAATTTAAATAAAAAAGCATATACGAAACTTTTTTTTTCTAACCTAAGGATAATAATTAATGAAGTATTTGAGGGTTTTCTAAATCTAGTTTTTTAAAACTAAACCTCTAGATTTAAGTTAATACTACTTAGATAAATTATTAGGTATATACATTCACTAGAATAAATGATGAAAAGTTTAGTATGGAAGAAAAAAAAAAAAAATATTGATGAAGATGTATAAGGGAAAGGTTCAAGAAGTTAGTCATAGATACAATTGAGTAAATTGAAGAAGAATGAGAGAATCTCATATTAATTAAAATATCTTTAATGAATGATAAATTATCGAAATAGATATAACAAAATATAAAAGGATACATGGGAAACTGACTCAGAGTCACCCCCCATGCAAAATAAAAAGGAAGAGTTTAAAAATAAGAAATAAGTATTGAATCCTTGCTTAGAATATAAAGAGGGAAAATATTAAGAGAGTGTGCACAAAATTTGGAGGAAATACTAGGCATTGAATACTTTTAAATTCAATTAGATAGAAATGAAGGTAGAAGAGAAAGATTAACAAAACAACAAAGAAAAATGAGGTATAAGATACTTAAGGACAAGATAAAGAGATCCAATAAACTAATCACCATTAGGTGAAAGGATAATCCTTAGAAATTAAAAAAAAAAATCAAATACACACTCAAACCCTACAAGGATGGTTAAAAATGGGAATACACTCCCTATGTTTGGAAAATACACCAAGGATTCTAATGATAATCTATTTGTCTTGGAATATCATTAGAATATAGTTTATATAGATAAGGACTAGAATTAATTATATGAATTTATATAGACATTAAGATATGAAGTTATACAATAGTAAGTTAAAATATTCTCTAAACATAATAAGATATGGATAAGAGAAGTTAATCTATTTTTTTAAAAAAATTCCCTTGATTCCTCTAATGAGAGTTTTAGTAAGATGAGATTGATCATGCAAGAGAATAAATTTTGGTGAAATAATATGAATAATGATTTAAAAGTGGTTTATAGATTAGATGAATCAGGTATGTGCAGGAACATGATGGGCTAAAAAGTGACAATATGATGGGTATGTGGGTATGTGTAGGGTATGTGGTTAGTGACTTTATTTAACCTAAAAATTGGATAAAACAAAAAAGGGCTCTTGCATGAGACTGGCTTCCACCAAATATAAAATTATGCTTTACTTTGAATTTAATAAATAATTATATTATTTATTTTCTATTTGAATTACAACTAAAGTCCATTGATAGGTTAATTGAAAAACATCTCAGAGCTTTTAAACAAAGCACAAGCATTTTTTGAATCAAACATGTGTCACATCTCTATGCCTACATACAATAGGATTAAAAATAAAAATGAATTTCATAAAAGTTTTGACCATGTTAAGGTGGTCGTATTATTAGAAGTTTTTATATTTTTAAACGCTAGTAATAAAAAATTAATAATTGTACTTACTTGGAAAAATTATAAAAAATATGTATCACATCGACATGAGTCCCCTACTTATATCTAAAATATTATAAAAAATATTATCATTTTATTGCGGTTAAGCTGGTTAGACAAAAATCCCACTTCTATTTTTCCCTAAAATCTCTAAAGTACCGCTACTGAAATTCCAAATTTTAACAAATGGATTTAAAATAAACCTAGTAGTTAAGAAACTACATTCAATTTTCTAAAGATTCTATTCTTACATATTTTTAAAATAATATAGATAACTTATTGAAATTTTTATGTAAAGTTGCCTAACTCTGATTTTTCTGAATTTTTCGCCATTTAAGGGCCTATTTTTTCCATGATGATCCTGCACATACCTAAATTTAACTATCATAGAAATAAAGAATAGAATGGATTACATATAGTTTGAAATTATTAAGCTATAGTATATGGAAAATAATTTACTACCTATAATGAAGTAATGGAACTAGAACAAAAAATAGAAGCTCAAATTTGGAGGAATGAATTTTGTGAAATTGAGAAGTGGAGACATTAAATTTAGAATTGAAGAAATTAAAAATAGAATAGGAGATTCTAGTAAGAGATGAGAGGTAAGAGACTTCACCCTCACCAAGAAGGATAAAAAGTTTGTCTAACTAATATAGTATATAATGAACAAATGAAATGGATTTGGAATGATAAAAGGTAGAAATAAAGATGTTATAGTGAGGATAGAGTCTTAGAAATACATCAAAAGATTAGTAAGTTACTATTATACTATATAAAAAAACATGGGATAAAAATCTCACTATTTATTTCTCTATGTTATTTGAAGAATATGAGGAACAATTAGTCATAATAATCAATAGAGAAAAATACTATATTAATAAAGGCATGGCAAAGGAACATGGATCACCAAGACTACATGAATTGGATATTTGACATATAACTACCAAGAAATATTATTGAGAATAAATCAATGAGAAATCAACAATTTGAACCATTCCATGTCCTAAATATAGATATGTTGTAAATATAGTTTTTCATTGCACCAAAAGATCGACCTCTAAATTCCAAATACAACTGCTAGAGTTAATGAATCCACGTGAGGTGATTAAGCCATGTAGCGTGTAACGCCCCGCTGTGAACCCCAAAGGACAAATAAACAATAATCACTGCAAATTTTTTTATTTTTATTTTAAAGATAACATAATATACATGTAATACACATTAAGTCATAACATAAATTTTATTTAAGTAGATTCACTAACATATACATCCCTTGGGGTACATGAGGAGTCATTACGAGACTTAGATCCACACAACGACAATAAGGAATAAAAACCAAAGATATAATCCATAACAAAATAAACATTAACAAATATAACACATAGATGATAAAGCATTGATAAGAAACCATCTATGTAAGTACAACATATACATAATTAACTCAACATAATGAATAACAACTGCCATGGCCAATAACCACATCGAGTTTAACATTACATTACAGTACAATGTTCTAGAGGTACAATGATACAAAAGTGTTTCCAAACATAAATGGAAAAAATACACAAGATACCATGATACAAATAAATGAATTAGTCTGAAGGCATGTGGCTCCGAGATAAATACAGCTGGAATTATGACGCAATCCCACCTCCTCGATCTCATTGGGGACCCAATGGGGTGTAGCAGTTCCTACGACCATGTAGATTCAGACCCCACCCCATTTTGGGGCAAGAGACCTCAGCCAGACATCCAAATGAGACCACAGAACAAATGCCATGCAAAGTATCGCAGGCATCCAAGGTTAGTAAGTCAACAATCCGTAGATGACGCAATAACGCATAGGGTCCTTGGTCATCACATTAATAAAATGCTAGAAGAACCAAACCAATCTGAGATCATGAAACACTTAAAAATGACTGAAATAATAAATAGAGTACAATTCCAAATTGCAATTAAACAATACAATAACATCATATCGTAGTACCATAAGAGTACAAGGTCATAAGTCAAATATCAATGAGATCACACAAGACCACAAAGTACACCAAAGATGTATCAAGGCAATAATCCATAAATCAATATAAGTACAAACAACAACAATCTAAACCAACTCCCACAACCTACTTCTAGAGGAACACAATAAAGTAAAACACATGGGAAACTAGGGGAGAGTGTCATCGCATAGTCCTACATGGGCTGTCTTGTGCTCTTCCTCCCAACTGGAGGCGCTGGTCCCATCTATGGCTGTCCTGTACCCTTCCTCCCAACTGGAGGCGCCGGTCCATAGGGTGACTCATGTGGAGCCGTAAACCTCTTGTGAAGACAAGGTCACGACCTTGCCAACCACGGCCTTCTCAGCCTTCCATTAGTCTGTGAAAGCACTAATGAAGACGAGGCATCCATTTTTAAAATCTTATAATGATATTACTACCCAACCCTCCTAAGTTAATTATTAGGTTTTCACTTGATTACTAACTCACTCGTGGGTTATCCTGTGCCCTTCCCCTTAAACGGGGCACTGACCCCCATGAGGAGCCACTCTCCCTAGAGACCCAGCAACATAAAAACCAAGGGTTGTACCATCATAACTTGAACAAAGAATCACAACATAAAAGCATGTGAGGAATTACCCATCTCGCTAACAAGTACAAAATCAGAGTTTCAACAATTTCTCGTACAACCCTTTCAAAAACCTGATATCAAAACACTTGCCACTTCAAGGCACATAAAAGGAGGAACATTGACCAACAATAAAAATAAGCCTCTAGAAGATTCTCATAAAGTTTACACTAGGGTTTCCCCGTCAAAGAACTGACAACAATAAATGCAAGGCCACAAGAACTATTTCCAATTCAAATATAATGAGTGAATACATCAAAATAAGATCAACAACTCCATTCAAACAACATCAACAACTTCGATACGAACTAACTCGGAAATCCAAGGAAAACCTCTATTTTCTCCTCTAGGAATACCCATAACTCAAAGAACTTTTCAATTTGACTCTTTAACAACTCAAGCAGAACCATCAATCATGACAATGATAACATGAACCGATTTACCACTTAGGGTAAAGAAAAAAAGAAAACATATGGGTTCCCAATGAATAGCAACATAAATTAAATGAGAGAAAATCTCCAACTCAAAATCAACTCATGAAAATTCACATCGAAAGGATCTATCAAAACAATCCATAAAACCACTTATTCAAATACAATATAACCATTCATTCAATAAGAAGTAACTTCAAACAATCTAAAAAGAACATTATTTTAAAGATCAATCATTTCCAACATTTAAGGATATCACAATATTGCGAAGTGAAGATAAGACACTAATCACAAGTGTACTCTTCCAAACACAAATTTAAACAAATATTTTCCAATTTCCACATTATACTGTTACTCTTAAATAACAACAATCTCCATTCCTAATTCTATCACTCTCTTTTTTGTCAAGATTACTTAATTCCTTTATATAAAACAAGTCAATAACTTTACGGCGATATAATTCAAGAACTTCCTTAATATTACTCAATTAATCATCTAATCCATTTAATCATTTTCTTTCTTCTAACCTACAAAAGTGATAACATTAAACTAGCATTTAAGGCTTCCTTTATATGCTATCTCTTCAATTATGGAGACATCATTTAAGTCAATTTAAGGAAAACGAAGAGACATATTTTAATATCTATCTCACTACACATTTATCACAATTGTGACTCCATTCCCCTAAAGCTATATGCATAAAACATTCAACCTCTAATTCTATGAACATGCAACTTCCACATATTTCACCTAAAGCCACGGGACACCATGATTCCAAGAACTACCAAAGTGACATTTAAACCAAAATAATTCACGTTAAGATTTACCAAGGTAACCTTAACCTCCTTATTTAATCAATTTTAAAACAAAGTGAGAACACAATAACCTAACCCACTATATACAACAATTGACACGTAAGAATGACTTACATCCGTTAAATGACTTAAAGAATTTCAACAATAAAGGAAATGATCTAATTGAAGAAAGAGTCCTCCAACTACCTAACACAATAAAATCAACTCATAACT
>VDFB02018861.1:0-37829 GCA_007258455.2 Sequoia sempervirens | reverse complement strand
TTTGAATTTTTTGAAATGTTTTGATTTTTTTGTCTTTTTGAAGTTTTCCAATGTTTTTGTGTTTTCTCAGGTCATTTTGCGATGTTCATGGATTTTGCATGGTTTGACGTCTTCAACACAACCAATGTAAGAACCAATATGACACATGTCAAGTGTTTGCCCCCAGTCGAATATAAGACCAATTGACTATGAATAGGGTGAGATGGGGGATATGAAATGCTCTTGATGTCAATCGTTCCAAGCTATGGAAAAGACTACCACTTATTAAGACTGATATATACAAGTGATGGACATAAAAGGTAAAAGATATATATAGGATAATGGACTATGTACACGAATGTGGGCTATATACACGGTAGAGACTATGTACAGGGATAAGGGACTATGTATAATGAGGTGTGCTATGTACAGGGAAGTGGTGTATAGACAAGATAGATTAGAATAATAGTAGACAAAGGAGCAGAGTTGAGTACACATAGCGCCTGTTTGCCAGGTTTTCACCATGGTACCTATCCAAAGCGCCACCGAAGTGGTTTTCACCATTGGACGATTGATTTGTCTTTACTATTTTCCATATTAACTAATTTTTTTTTGGTGTTACCAAGACGCCTGTTTGCTAGGTTTTCACCTTGATAACGATTTTATTTAATTTTTATTATTTTTTTATTTTTTTATTTTTTTTTAGTATTTTTGCTAAATAAGACAAAGGCTCCCAGAAGCTATGCGTAGAACTTCTTCAGATGCATACTATTGATTGGTGAGGACATTTCTCAGAGTAGAGAGCGATACTCATCCAAAAGCTCCGTGAATAAACATAAGGTCCCAAAATCCAATTAGGGTTCAAACTTTCCCTCGGTTTGTCTCTTTTCTCGCTTGATCTTTTGCCCTCCATTAAACCAGTCACCAATGTCAAAATCTCTGTTTAAGACCCCAGGCTACACATGAAGGCGCATTCCGATATGTTTGAAGATGGTCCAAAGCCTTTGGTTCATGCTCATCCAGAATTTAAAGGCTCATGGAGTCTCGACACTGATACTCTTTCATCATCAGGGTCTTTCTGGGGATACCCTTAGGGAAGGAATCTTGACTCAGGCAAAATGGCTTCAGATCCAAAGACAAGTGAGTATGGGGTAGCACCAGTGGGAGTACGGATACTTGTACGATAAGCCCATAAGGCAGGGTTAAGCTGTAAATGCCAGTCACTACCAGCATCATTGACAGTCTTCTTGAGGATTCTAATGATGGTCTTGTTAGACGCCTCCGCTTGGCCGTTACCTTGTGGGTAGTATGGAGTAGAGAAGTGATGTTGAATATGAAATTGATCACACAAGTGACGGACTTCTTGGTTCTTAAATGGGCGGCCATTGTCAGTGATTATAGATTGAGGGACACCATACCGACAGATGATATAGTTTAAGATAAATCTAGAAATCTGTGTTCCGGTAATGTATGTCATAGGAATGGCTTCAATCCACTTCGTAAAGTACTCAGTGGCAGTGATAATGAACTTGTGTCCATTAGATGAGGTGGGGTGGATCTTACCTATGAGGTCGAGTCCCCATTGGGCAAAAGGCCATGGTGACGTGATAGGACAGAGCTCCTGTGCTGGGGCATGTATCAAATCTCCATGAACTTGGCATTGGCGACATTTTGTTGCAAAGACATATGAGTCTTTTTCCATAGTAGGGCCAATAATAACCCAGTCTCATAATCTTCTTAGCTAAGGTAGGACCGCTAGAATGGGAACCACATATTCCCTCATGCACCCCACGCAAGGTTGCTTGTGCTTCAGTAGAATCAAGACATCTCAGTAGGGTATTATCTAAAGCGCGTCTATATAGGGTGTCTCCGACGATGGTATATTTGGCTGACTTGCGAAGGAATGTCCTACGTTGGTTATTGGATAGGCCAATGGGGATGACTTCGGCATGAAGGTAATCATAGATTTCTTTATACCATGGGGAATCAGGACCAACAATGTCACACACCATTTCAGAATCTGGGATATCGTAGGCGGGGACCAAAAGCTGTTCGACCAAGAACTCAAACTTAGGCACGTTGTTAGGAATGTCAAGGAGTGAGGCAATTGTAGCCATAGCGTCTGCTGCTTTGTTTAAAACATGAGGTATCTGATGAAACTTGACTTTGTCAAAGTACTCTTTAAAACTATCAGCCATGTGCTTGTAGGGAACAAGCTTTTCATCCTTAGTCTCATAATCATCATTTACCTGTCTTATTACTAGTTGAGAATCACCATATACCTGTAGGTTCTTGATTTTCCACTTGACTGCCATGCGTAAACTTGTCACTAAAGCTTCATATTCCGCCATGTTGTTAGTGCATGGAAATGCAATCCTGAATGATTTAGGGATGGAATCACCCTGTGGTGTGATAAACAATATCCCAGCCCTTGAACCATGATTTGTATGTGAGCCATCAAAGTACAGTTTCCATGTTATGTTTGTGTCAAATGTGAATATGAACTCATCAGGAAAGTCTGCCACTAATGGGTGATCTGCCTGTATGGGTGCATCAGCTAACTGATCAGCGATGACCTGTCCTTTAATAGCCTTTCTCTCTACATACTGTATATCATACTCACTAAGTATCATGACCCACTTGGCCAGTCGTCCTGTTAATGCTGCCTTACTAAGAAGATATTTCAGAGGATCTATTTTAGCAATCAACATTGTTTGATGGTTTAGCATGTAGTGCCTCAGTTTTTGGGTAGCAAATACTACTGCAAGACAGGCACATTCAATGTTACTATAGTTAAGCTCATAACCAACCAAAGTCCGACTGATATAATAGACTGCCCGTTCATGACCTTCATCGTCATTCTGTGCAAGCAATGCTCCAAGTGATGAATGGGTTGCTGTGATATAAAGAATCAATGGTCTTCCTTCAACAGGTGGCATTAAGACAGGTGGTGTAAGTAAATATTCCTTAATCAATTGAAAAGCCTTTGCACACTTAGTTGTCCATGCAAATGGTACTCCTTTCCGAAGAAGATGTTGAAAAGGATGTGTCTTGTCTGCTAGTTGCACTATAAACCTTCTGATAGATTGCAACCTTCCCTGTAATATCCTTAGTTGACTAAGATTGTTGGGTGGTGGCATGTCCATGATTGCTTTCACCTTAGCCGGATCCACTTCAATACCTCATCTTGAAATGATATAACCTAACAGCTTTCCTGACTTGACTCCAAACACACATTTCTTTGGGTTGAGTCTCACATTATACTTCTCCAGTCTCTGAAATACCTTGTCTAAAACCTGTAAATGTTCTGCCCTTGTCTTGGATTTTACAATAAGGTCATCGACATAATCCTCCATACAAGTGTGTGCTAGATCATGAAAGATAGAAGTCATGGCACGTTGATAGGTTGCTCCTGCATTTTTGAGTCTGAAGGGCATAACATTCCAGCAATACATTCCCCAAGGACAAGTAAAAGCCATTTTATGTTGATCTTCAGCTGCAATTTTTATCTGGTTATACCCTGAGAATCCATCCATAAGGGACAACATCTCATATCTTGCTGTCATGTCAACTATCATCTCTATGTTAGGCAAAGGGAAATCATCCTTAGGACAAGCCTTGTTGATATCTCTAAAATCAGTGCAG
The DNA here is from genome assembly GCA_007258455.2 of Sequoia sempervirens. NCBI lineage: Eukaryota > Viridiplantae > Streptophyta > Pinopsida > Cupressales > Cupressaceae > Sequoia > Sequoia sempervirens. The sequence continues at coordinate 34,205 of VDFB02018861.1, read as the reverse complement.
ATGCAGATGCCCCCAGCTGGTTTGGTGACTGGTACAAGATTGGAAATCCAATTTGCATAGTCAATAGGTCTGATGAAACCAACGTCTAACAATTTCTTAAGTTCTGCCTTGACTAATAAAGCAATCTGTGGATGCATTTTTCTCAACTTCTGTTTCACTGGTTTGGCACCTGGTTGTAAAGGTAAATGGTGTAGAACAAGTTCAGGATCTAACCCTGGCATGTCCGCATATGACCAAGCAAAATTTATCTGTCTCTGTGCAAAGAAGTCGTGGAACTCAGGCTTTTCTTCTATTTTCAATGATGCTGCAAAATAAACCAGTCGTGGATTCTCTTTTGTGCCTATGTTGACCTCTACAGTTTCTTCCACGAGCATAGGTGACTTTTCCTATGTAATGGGAAGAATGTTCAAACCTCCATCCTTAGGCGCCTCAGAGAGGTTTTCACCTTCAGATGCGTCCTTTCTTTTTACTTTTTCATTGTCTATAGGTGCCTTGCGGTTTTCACCTAGAGACTCGTCCTTTTTATCTTGTTTATTCTTTTTCTCATTTTTGCGACTGGAGGGTTGAACAGATTCCCCAAAATATGCTTTATTGTCCAAGTCAATGGTAAAACCAGCTTTATAATCCCCATTAGGTATGCCTTCACGTAATCCCAGGAACTCAGCAATCGCTTCGTCGTTCTCAAAAGTATCTAAAACGGGTGTATCTTGTTGATCCCAATCAATGAGTTGGGGATAAACTAAGGGCATGTCATCGTCAGAGTTATCAAAATCTAATGGGGTCAAGGTAAGGATTGAATTATTCATGTGATCACAAAAGTCTTGTACCAATTCCTTTTTGCTCTTGGGTTTGGGTCTAGGTGGATGAATAGGTGGGCCTAATGCCAAGGTTTGACAATCAGAGAGAGGTGGCTCAAGTTGCCAAGAGGTAGGATCAAGCGATTCCCAATAGTAGTGTTTAAACCACTCCTCTTTTGTCATTTTCTTTGGTGGACAGGAATTTAAAGGATTTGGTGAGGAACTTAACAGCAAGTCAAGTTCTCCAAATAACTTGTCAAGATCCATGGAAGAAGTAGAGGATAAGGAATCCCACTCATAATCATTAGAGTCAGGCGAGTTAGAATGATTTTGGTCTATTGGTTCATGAGATGTCTTAATGTCTTTTGAAGCACGTACTTCCTCAAGTAAGGGTAATGGAGTACTAGGAACGCCAATCTGAATCGGTTGAAACCCTAGCCCTACTCCTTTTGGCCACTGAGAAACAAATATTGGTTCAATTATGCCATCTTGGTTTAAGCCTAAACCACTGTGTCCATCATATCCTTTGCTTTGCATGATTTTGAAACCCTTTCCGTATAGTCTTGTAGGAATATGAGCAAGTAAAAGGGGTTCTTGATTATCTTCCTTATACAGCCAGGAAGTAACATCTTTTGTATCTATAGCCTCTTTGCTTAATTCACCCCATTTAATGAAAGTTGTTGTGGGGGGAACATGTATAGTGATTATAGACTGTCCCCTACCTGTTGTAGGCAAACCATATGACTTAGGAGGGACCAAGTGGCTAACACAATAGGAAGTCTTCATATAATACTCTCCACAACCCTTGTCTTGGATCTCAACCCTAGGAGTAGTGGGAAGTGAAGGTGCAATAGATGTTCGAGTGAGCATGGACGGGTCAACATAAGAAGATGGATTAGACGATGATGCCTCTTGGTTGACTGGCACTTGACATTGAGGGATGTCCTTTAGGTTAGTGCAATACTGAAAAGGATCAGGATCACCATCGATAGTTATTTCGGTGCCATTGTAAGGGAATTTAAGGCACTGATGATATGTGGAAGGGACTGCCTTCATGGCATGAATCCATGGTCTACCTAGCAAAAGGTTATAAGGGAGGGTGAGATCCAAGACACAGGAACTTTGTCTCTCCATTACCTTGGGACCAATTCTGATAGGAAGTGTTACCACCACCTTTGATTTTTGTTCCTCATCATTATAAGCCTTAATGACAATAATTTTGGTTGTTTCTACACATGCTTCTAAGAAACCTAATGCATTAATTAGTTTTAAAGTGCACAAATTTAACCCTACTCCTCCATCTACCAAAACTCATCTAACTTTGGTGTCATCAGCAAGGACTTCAAGATGTAAAGGGTCATTATGCTTTGTCTTTTTAGTTGTGTAGTCTTGTTTAGAAAATGTGGCATGATGATTATTGGTCAAGTAGCCCACCATTTCCTAGAAGCGATTGACATCAAGATCATTGGGGACCGTGGTGTTCTGTAAAGCCTTATAGAGGATGGAGCCGATGCTTTCGAGGAGATCATAACAATTCAAAGATTGAAATTTGGACTAGGGTCTTCCTAGCGGTCAAGTAGGTTATAGTGTAACTTGGAAGGTTGTGATGCTTGCTGTGATGGAGGGCCTTGGATAAAAAACTTAGTACGACGAGTATTGACCGCACATTCCGGATTAGCCTTGATAGTAATGGTATTGATGTTGTCCTTGGCGGCGCGAAGGCAATGAATGATTTTGCCACTATCATAGTCATGTTTTATATTCACATAATTGGCTGACATATTGGTCTTAGTACTTGAACTGGGGATAGTTCCTTTCCCATGGTCATGTAGTGGGTCTGAAAAGACTTGATGATCAGTGTTCGATGTCTTTTGTTTTTGTCCACTAACTTCAATGATTCTCTTGTCAACAAGATCCTGTATGATGTTCTTTAGTTGTCGACAGTTTTGTAGGTTGTCCCTTTGTCCTATGATAATCACAGAAGGCATTGTCATCCCACCAAGTTGGTTTAAACTGTCTTGGATCGTATTTTCTTGGTTCCTGCAGTTGTATGAGGTTGTGTTGTAACAGTTGTTTGAACACCGACTCAATGGGTTCCCCTAAGGGAGTGAACTCACGTTTTTGGAATCTCCTTGGTGGTGGACGTTGAGTGTTTTGGACCATGTTGGGAGGTTGATTGACAGCATTAAGCGTGTTGGCAAAGTTATGAGGCCCTTTTAATGTGAGGAGGGGTCCTGTTTGTAATGTTTTAGCATCAACCACCCCATCATTGGTGACATTTTTGTTGCGAGACCAGAATCTGTTTCTGTCGGTGGGAGTGTTTTGTATGACCGTGTTTCGATTGGGTGTTGTCATCTTGAGTTCACCCTTTTCAATGAGATCCTTCTCTATTATCACCCCCTTTTCCACTAGTTCCGAAAAAGATATGCAGCAATGTACCCTTAAGTTACTCCTGAGTTTTGGATGAAGGTTTTCTTGAAACATTGTAACCTTTTGTTTTTCAGGTATCTCGACAGGACATCTACTAGCAATGGTTCTCCATCTCTGGAAGAAAGCAATGAATGTTTCACCTTCGTCTTGTGTGGTGTGGCACAAAGTTGCTATATTTATCTCATGGTCAATGTGGAAGGAGAATTGCTCCACAAATTTCTCGACTAGCTCTCCCCATGATCTAATGCCAGAATCTAGACCCGAAAACCATTCTAGTGCAACCCCTACAAGACTTCGTGGAAATAGCCTCATAAGGTACGTGGGGTTGTAAGCGACATCAATGCATATGGTAGAAAATTCCCTGATATGTTCTACTGGATTGTGCTTGCCATTGTACTTAGGAAGATTTGGTATGACATATCCGTGAGGGAAAGGTGTCATGTACAATGATCTATCAAAAGGGAATGGGCATATGTCCTTTGGTGAAAATGATTTCTTAGTTGACACTGACATGTTATCCATTTGCGTTTGTAATGCCTGCATTTGTGTTTGTAGGACGTTAACTTGAGTCAAAGATGTGCTAGAAGGATTATGCGGATCCATATATGTATTCTGAAATCCAAAGTCTCGTGATGGGTTTTGATTGAACATTGGCATCTGAGGTGGATTTGGATTCAGAATGTTGGTAAATGTATTCTGGTTTGGAATCAGCATAGATTGATGTTGTCCTGGATTCTATGTAAATGGATTATGAGTACCACTCTGTACAAAGGGATTCTGATTTGGAACCGATGTGAAATAGTTTTGGCCTGGAATCTGGGTAGACAAATTCTGACTACCAATCTGTGAAAAGGGGTTCTGATTCAGAACCGATGTAAATTGATTTTGACTGCTAGTCTGGAAAGGTGGATTTTGATTGCCATATTGGAAGGAGGGAATGCCCCCTATTCGTGTAATCCTTGGTATAGTACTAGTGACCTGAGCACTAGGTATGGCCATCGACTGTGGCAAGGTACCCATAATGCTAGCAGTAGGTGTGGTTGTTGATTGCGCACTTGTGACACCGACATAAGATGTATGGGCTGATGTTTTAGGTCTTTTACTCCCACTAAGAGGACCGAAGGGGGTAGATGATGAAGCCCCTGTAGTGAAACTAAATCCCGATGTCATGGTAGGTGTACCAAATGGGGATGTATGGACTGTCGTACGCTGTGTAGACGTGCTAGATGGCATAGTCGTGCTGACTTGAGGTATAGTAGTACTAGCAGTCGTGGTATTTGTCCCTTGTGTAGGTTGAGTTTGTAAGGTGCTAATGTCAAATCCTGAAGGTAAGGTAGCACCTTTAGCTAGCAATTTTCCTAAGAACCGTTGACGATCGTTTGCTAGGTACTCATCTACAAAAGAGGCAAACTCAGGGTCTTGTGCGGCAACCTCTATGTCTTCTGTTGTAACATGTCCTTGAGTGTTTCTAGTGGTAAATTTGTCTAATAGATTCTTATGAGGTCTTGAAGAAAATGGGTTGATGAACTTGCTTGGGTTCGACATGTTTTCTCTCTCTCTTCTCTTAGACCTAGTTTCAACCATGTAAGACAAGCTCAAAATGCGGGAAATGCAAAACTATATCTAGAAACTGTATGACTCTATTCTATGCTTTTGGGGTTTTCTTATGCAAAATAAGGGATGTCTTATGATGATACTAGTCTAGACTCTAAAGGTGCAAGAAGTCTAAGTGAGACCCTAAAATGATCAATTCTATAAACCCAAGGTGAAGGGACCAACTACCTAAAGTCAAACCAAAGTGTCAATTTAGTTAAGTCAAGGAACCAATGTAGGACGAAGATCAAAGACAAGTTGAGTTTCCTAACTAGACTGATGAGCTAGGACGACTCTCTGTAGGACAAAGTATATGATGATAAGACTAGGTTCAATGATAGATTTCGTTGACACTATGACCTTTCTAGAGTATAGATGGTAGACTACTCCTAAAGTTTGTAAAAGTGACCTCTCTAAAAGTCTAATGCAAGGTGATATGTACCCTATGATGAAGCTAAACTCTAACTAAAGACAACTATGGTAATGACTAAATGAACCTAAAGGATGCAAAATTGAGCAAATCGTTTCAGGTTTCTGTTTTAAAGACTGTTTGTATGAAGACCATTGAACCGTATAACCCTCGCTTAACCGGACAAAGGATGCTGAATTTTGGTTTTTCTCGATAATCGCATGTGATGTGGTGCGTGGATTACCGTTTCGCGGTTCAAACTAACAGATGACTCAAAATTACCGTGATGCTTAATTCGTTTCCGATAGATGTGATTCAATATAACGCGATGTGTTTCCAAACAAAATGTGAGTCAAACCGACATGCTTAATTTAAATGACAAAGCGCTCAAAACAAACTGTGATACTCACCTATATAAATCGACGCGAGCCAACCTACGATGCGACTCAAAATTACATATGCTAATCTAAAACTTACGATGCGACTCAAAATTAACATATAATTTAAAAATCGATGCTTGTTTCTGGTGAACAATTGCGACTCTCTGTGAATTTCAGTGACATGAAATTTAAACTGACTCCGTTTTCTGTGATCAAATTCTGACAATCAAAGACAATCGTAAGACAAAGTGTTTTCAGTTTCAATTTTTGACTCAAAGAACGCTTTAAAGTGATAACAGACAAGACATCCTATCAAAGCCAAAGGCCTAGGGTTTGTATAATTTGGTATAGCCCACCGCCATACCCCTCGAATTGGTGATGAACACCTTTCCTTCTCGAGAGCGGATAGCTTAGGAATTTGGTGGCATTGGCTCCCCTCCACGGTTCATTAACATCTTTCGAGCACACCAATTCCGAATTCATTGGGTAATGACATCCCAAGAACCGCTATCTCTACTCAAGGGGAGCAGTAGTGAGTAATCTTCGGGCATGATACTGTACCCTGCACTAATACCAAGCAACGGCCACAAATAGGTTGGTCTCTACAACAAAGGGTATTTAATTCGGGCATTCCGTTCGTGGGGTGTGATCCATACGGCGCGAGTCCCCTTTCGGATCCATCTCGTTGGAACCACACTCGTGATTCTTGGGTTTCAAGAACCCACTTTGTATACCAAATGGAAGTCCCTCGGGTTCAGGGTGCTACCGGTCTGAGTCATCCTGGGGTGAGTACTTTTTCCCACCAGAACAGGCCCAAGTTCTAGAGTTGGTAACCATTTCTCTTACACCCAGGATCGCACAGATGCGCAAGGGGAGAGGATACTTCGATATACCAAATCGTAAGGGTAACCAGACTTGTGCTTTCGCACCAAACACAGTAGACACTTGTTAATTTTAACCAAATGAAAGATTTGCTATGCTACCAAACAATCTGTTTCAAAATTTAACTAGGGTCTTCGACAAGCGTCCTGCAGAAGATATCATTAGTAATTTTCAAATTTGTCTTTGCCAATTGTCCTGCAAAAGCTTGTTAACTCCAAATGGCCACACGCTGAAAATCAAATATCAGTAACACGAAAATCAATTGAAAATTCCAGATTGCCGAAAGCAGAAATAAAATTTTACCAGTCAATTGCGTCGTTTTGTTACCAGTTAGATGCGTCGTTTCTTTTTCAGTTGCGGCTCGGGATATCACTTGTGATTCAATAATTTCCTGATGCGTCATTTCTCTGTCAGATGCGGTTCATAAAATCAATTGCGGTTCAAAAACTTCACATGCGGTTCCGAAAAATCAATCGCGGTGCAGAAACTTCACATGCGGTTCGGAAAATCAGTTACGGTGCAAAAACCTCACATGCGTCGTTCCGTACGAAAAATCTGCAAAATAAAAAATTAAAAGATCTACGGATTCGCGAAGATGGTGTCTTCACGTCGGGTTCACCAAAATGTAACGCCAAATAAGAGCTTTGCACAATAGACACACCAGAATCAAGATTAGAAGCACACACGCATATAATACTAAAATCTAAAATGTAAATTCATACGTTAAGCAACAAAGAACATGGGAAAGTACAAACGTAATTAAAACTAGAACAATCTCACCAATTTTCAAACGTATTTCCATGAATTATCTCGATTGCCCTTCTCCATTTTGCTTGTATGGTATAATTGCCCTCAGATTTTCAAGTAATTCATGCAAGTATAGCCTAAGATAGTGATTAGCAAAATATCGAAGATTCAAGACAAAAGTGCTCTCCAAAGTTACAAAATTCGCGAGAGAGATTGGAATGAAGAATGACAAATCAATTTATAGAAAATTGATTATTCGAACGACAGGCCAAGATTGAAAGATCAACGCATCTATCGTAGAATGACCACTAGACATGCATTTAGATAATTGATAGAATCGGACACCTAGTGATTCGAATTAAAAAATAGAATTAAAGATTAATTAAATGATTTTAATCTTCACCAACATTCTAAAATAGGAAGAAATATCTTTTGCATGACAAAGATGAAGATTGGATTAAAGCAACCTCAAGTTCTAATTCTTGATAATACTAATTAAAATAAGAATATTTAATTAATCTGCATGTACACACAATTGAGTTAGTTAGAAGTGATGATTGAATGGTTAGATGAAGAGATTACTCGAAGACGCCACTCAGACATTAAATCAATAGTTAACTGAACGATTAAAATAGATGTCGAGTTGAGTAAAAGTGAATATTTAGATAACTCACATAATTATCTAAAAATATAGGTAATGTTAAAATAGAATTAATGAATTAAATAATTCATTTAATTCAAGACTCGATATTTGAAGAATAATTAAATAAATAAGATTTATTTAATTAAGTGACGAAGGGGATTTAAATGTATAATTAAATAAATTATGAATTTATTTAATTATAGTTGAAATATGATAAAGAATAAATTAAATAATGATTTATTTAATTCAACCAGAAGAATAAGGTTAATTAGTAAGATAATTAAATAAGAAGCGTTTATTTAATTAATTAGATAGAAATGAAGAAAAGTGAATTAATTAAATAATTGAGATTATTTAATTAATAGATGAATTAATGTTAAGATGAATTAATTAAATAATTGACATTATTTAATCATGACCATGAATAATACGAATTATGCAGAATATGGAAGTCGCAGGCTTAAACCAGATTTCGGTGTCTACAGGCACATACAATAAGCTAAAGATGAGGAAGTTTAGACCTTAAAAGATTATAAGGAATTTTTATTCTAGAAATGCATATGAAGTGGAGTTACCGAAGACATTGGGTATATCACCTATTTTCAATATTGTAGATATATATGAGTACCATGAAGGATAGTTAAGTGGCAGTAGCAGTGAAGCATATTTGAAGGAGTAGTTACCACATCAAGAATCAAAGAATATTGAGTAGATTTTGGATACCAAAATCAAAAGGAACACTAGGAGCAAGCAATATAAAGAATATCTAGTGAAGTGGAAAGGAAAACCAGTGGAGGATTCATCATGGATTTCTTAGGTTGAGGTGGACCATCTTGGTTTTCCTATAAGCCCTGGAAAGTGAGGGACTCACTTTTCTTCCAACCCCGGGTGTTTAATGTAGGAGCATCCTTGGTTGTAAAGCAATCTTGTATCAACGAAAAATATTTATTTTCTTACATTTCATTCAGTATTAGTTTCAAAATTTCACTATGCATTTCACCACATTCTCATTTCTCAACTCACAAAGAAAAATTTAGAACATACACATGGACATCTATCACATATCCAAATTTCAAATTATTTACATTTGTTTTCTGAAAGTTATCACTCTCAAAATTTTACTATAATTACCGGTCAAAGCATTTGGGGCTGACCTGGTCCAAATTTCTTAGTGCAAACCTATTCTAGAATGTGCAGAGCTTAATGGGACATCATGCAAGTATTTTGGATCCAACGAGATCTATCTTGGAGATTCTCAATTCATTTATTTTCACGAAGGATTATCTTCTTATATTTTGAGGTCGACCTTCTCATATTGATCATCTATTGGGTTTGTAAACCCTTGTGGATAATGTGAACCTTTTTTGGATCTGGAGGATCATATTTAAGAGTATTTTTGATCATTTGGAAATCATTCAATTATTCATCAGTAGTTAAATATTTATATTTTCACATCAACCCTTTGGGGGACAGTAATAAGGCCTTTGGCTAGTTGTAATGTTGAATGCCCTTGTAACACGCCTGTGAGCCCTAGTTATTCACCCATGAGGCATTTTTTTCATGTAAGATTGCAAAATTCAATAAAGATTCATATTTGCATATCATTTTCTTGTGTTATTTCTACTATGTTGACTCTAAGTTGCATGGTTCAGACTATTCTTTTAGAACCCTCCATCTGTGACTGCACTAGGTATTCTCTAAAAGATTGCCAAAAAGTTTCTTCGAGGGATGGTGGCTAAAACAAACCTATAAAGGGCTCTTATCAGACCCTGGTGCAAATGGGGTTTAGCTCCATGCTCAATATTTTGTTAGAGGGAGGAAAATAGAAAAAATAAAAGATTTATCTTATCAGTATGACTTACATGGTTCAAAATAGGGAAGTGATACCCATGAACTATCATATAATTCCCTTCAAGAGTAAAATACCTCATTATATGCAAGCTTCTAAGAGCATAGGGAGGAGGGAGTTTCAGTCTAGCATACCCATTTTGAAATCTTTTCAACTTCTCATTGTGTTCGAAGAATTTTTTTATGAATACCTGATAGTTGCCAGATCTTTTTTTCACCACCTTTTTGCCTTCATGTTGTAACATAGTTGCCTATGCTATCAACTTAGGAGATATTGTAAACTAAATACCACCAATTGTCACTTTTCCATTACTCCACGAATTGGTAAACTTAGTAGTAAGAGCATCATTATAGCTCAGCATTGCTTTAAAAAAGGAAGTAAATCTCACCTTCTCAAACATATCCCATAGCTCCCCATTCTGTTGGAGAGAATCACAATTAATAGGATTGGACCTTTTTTGAGGGCCCCCAATTAAACCCTTGTCCACTAGACAATTCCTTTGCAACAACAAGAAATCTTCACCAGGACCTTTACCACCTGCAATAGAGATCACCAGAAAAATAATTTCTTTAGTATCAAAATTAAACTAGCTTCATGCATTTGTAAAAAAGTTATAGTAATACTCACCAGTAATTATGAAATTGAGAAGATAATTTGAATGATCTAGAACATGACTGAAAGGCATTTCAAAAAAACCTGAGAGGTATTAAAACTCGACATTAAAATGGGAGCTTATATAATCAGTTTGCACGTAATAATTGACTAACACATCAAGGAAAAGGACACCCCCAAGAATTAGAAGGTGATGATTTTTATGAGCTTTAGCATAAGTAATCATTTCTTTGCCCTCCTTAAGAGACATATATTTTCTTTAGGAAGGTTATTCAAATTATCATCGTACTCCATCATCATGATCTTAAACGCGATCTCAAGATAAGAAAAATCACAAATATTAGTACTCATTTGTATCAATAATACCTTTTGCACCATAACTTTCCTTCAAAACTATAGATTTTATATGAAATTTTATATTATTTGAATTCCAAGAAACTCAAAAATAGTAATTAAGAGCTTTATTAGCAGTTGCATCCACAACTCCATTACCTTCTTTGTAGGTGTGAACCATCTTGGACTGAAGAAAGCTCCCAAGGATATAAATACACTCCTCCATTGTATCCCTAATCTCCCATGGACCTCTAACCTTTCCTTTTAGAATATAATTTATTAGCTTTGGATCTCCTTCCACTATCACCCTTGGAATACCCCAAATCTTTTAATCTTTTGATACCTCTCCAAGTAGCTATAGCTTCAACATAGTTATTAGAGGGAGTCCCAAGATTTTTTGCAAAACCTTCAATTATCATCCCTTGATGATCACAAATCAATCCCCCAACACCAGCCAATCTAGGGTTCCCTTTGGAACAACCATCAAAATTGCATTTGACCCAACCATCTTTAGGAGGCAACCAAGAGGCCTGTTCCCTGTTAAATTTAGTTATCCAATTATTTTTCATTAAATCATGTCTAATTCTCCTATTCTGTTTAATTCTAAGCTCCTTGTAGGAAGGAAAAATTTTAGAATAACCATATACACCAATATTTATATTATCCTATTTTTTTTGTTTTATGGTTTGGAAAAGCTCATTGTTATTTCTCTTGGTGTCGAAAGATTATGTTATTGTGTTCTTTCCATAGACCCTAGACAAAAAAGGGGGGATTTGATTCCAAAGGTCTTGATAACATTATGAGAGAAATGACAACATATCCAGCTTTGTACAAATTACAAAATAAACTGAGGAAAAACACAATCTATCGAAAGTAAGGAGAGAACTTGAGACTAGATTCCATAAGCATAAGGACAATGAAAAAATAGATGGTCAATAACTTCAAAATCATTCAAGAAAAGGTTGCATCTATTCACAAAACAAAAACCCCATCTGATAAGGTTGTCAATTGTCAAATGCTCCTATAAATATCTATCCACCAAAAATAGTTTAACCTTAGGAATAAGTTTAGGGTTCCAAAATTTCTTCCAATCAAGTTTAGCATTAGCAATGAGATTCCTTTCCAGGACATAATAAGTTGACTTAACTAAAAGGGATCCTAAATAATGAAAAGACCACAACCATTCATCCTCCCTATTCCTATAAAAAACATACAATCACCTATACATTGGTATAGGTTTTGAATATCTAGCTCCTAGTTCTATTATATTCCACTTCTCAACTGTCTTCCCCCATAAACTTGTTCTCTAAAATTTTTCCATGTTGGCTTATCACCGATCCACAAAAGATAATCATGAAGTTGGCTTCCATTAGTTTTAAGTAGACTTTGTTTTATATTATACAAGTTTTTAATATTGGATAAGGGTGGACCATTAGTCCAAACATTATCCCAAAAAGCTATTTTTCTACCATTTCCCATTCTTCTTCTCACCCACATTCTTAAGATGTTTCTGATTCAAGAAGCATGTTATTCCAAACGACCAAGCCACTAGGGAGCTTAGTATCATAAAGGAAGCACCTTTTCTCCCTACTGTTGAGGTATTTAGCTTTTATAACTTTCACCCAGTCTTTATCTCCTTGGGGGATTTGCTAGCCAATTTTTGAGAGGACCTTATTAAAAAGCTTAAGCTTCCTTAAACTAAGACCTCCAAACTGTTTAGGAAGAAAAAAAATTTCCCAACCCACAAGAGAAATCCTAGAACACTCTTCAACACCTGTCCATAGAAACTTCCTTTGGATTTGTTCAATTTTATCAGCTATAAAAGTAGAGATTTTTCAGCAATGAAAGGTAGTAGATAGGATTTTTTTGCAAAGAAGCCTTAAGTAACTGAAGCTTACCAGCTTGACTTAGAATTTTAGCTTTCCACCCAACCATTTTTTTTTAAACCTCTCTATAATCTAATTCCAAAAAGTATTTATTGGGTTCCTAGTGACTAAAGGAAGACCAAGATAGTTGGCTGGGAGAACAACAAGTTGGCACCCCAAAATATTTATAACCTTCTCTTTAATATGATGATCCACATTACAGAAGTAAATGTTTCTTTTATTGTAATTTATGAATTGGCTTGACACCTTGGCATAATCTTCGAAAATAGTCTTTTTTTATTTGGCTTCAACAATAGAGGAAAAACCAAACAAGATAGTGTCATCCACAAATTGTTGATGAGAATCAAGAGGTTGAGATGAGGAAAATTTAATCCCATTTATAATCCTCTTATTTAGCATTTTTTGAATATTTCATCCAAGATCTTTACCAAAAATGATGAAGAGGTCAGGGGAGATAGGTTCACCCTATCTTAAACCTCTACCATAGGAGAAGAATCCCCTAGGAACACTATTAACGAAAACAAAACAACTAGGTGTGGTAACACAAGCAAAAATTAGATTGAGAAAATGCCCTTTGAACCCAAATTTCTTCAAAATAGCCAAGAGGAAAGGCCATGACACCCTATCATAATATTTTTAAATATCTAACTTAAGGACCATCCTTGGTATTTTGCTTGACTCTATTGAGTGGATGATTTCATGAGTAGTGAGAACAACATCAAGAATATGTCTCCCCTTAACAAACCTTTCTAGTTTTCAGCTATCATTTTATTTAAGAAATTTTTCAACCTGTTGACTATAAGCTTAGAGAGAATCTTATGCACTATGTTACATAAGCTTATAGGGTGAAAGTACTGCATAGAAGAAACATTGTCTTTTTTCGAAATAAGGGCTATAAAGGTAAACTTGATGTTTTCAGCAACGTACTTGATCTAAAGAAATCCTCGGTAATATTGAGGAGGTTAGGTGACACAAGGTCCCAGAAGCCTTATAAAAAATTCAATGGAAATCCATCTGTCCCAAGGGCTTTATAAGCTCCAAAAGAGAAAACAACATTCCTCACTTCTTGGAGAAAAATAGGTTTCAATAGTTCAGTTAGATCTTGATCAGTGATAACTTTAGGGATGACATCAAGTAGCACTTCTAGCCAAAATTTTTGAGAGAAGTTATAGTTTTTAAAATTAGAGAAGAAAGAAACAAAAAAATCATCTATCTCTTTATCCTCCATTACAACAGTGCTTGTTGCAAATATGAGTAAGTTTGGTGGTGTTTTCATTGATGTGAAAATAGTACAGGTTGTTGCAGGTTGTGCATATATAGTTGAGATGCTAATGAGATGTTGTGAGTACATGGAGCTATCTTTATGGTATTGCAAGTGTGTTGCTACAATGAGTTGCCAAGTGATTTTGAGAAAATTGTGAAGACAGAGTTGTGTGTGTTTAGAATGTGCTCTGGTTTGTTCTCCGCATTTCTTCTATGTTGATCCTATGCTTGTGCAAATTTGAAGTTTTATTTATGGGCATTTGTTGGTGGTACTCTTGGATTGTAGCTTCTGGTTTGATGGAGAGTGAAAGTTGTGTTCACTATTGTGTGAACTAGTTTGGTAGAGTTGTTTGTCTAGACTGAGAGAAATGTTTCTACTCTGTAGTCCTCCACTGGTTGGTTCTAGGTATTTCAAATCTAGTAGAAGGCTTGTTAAGGTTTTTTCTATGTTCTAGAAAAAGAATTCATGGTTTGGTGCTCCAGAAGACAAGTTTTAGAGTTTCTATGTGTGTTTGCACAGTCTGGATGGATTGATGGAATGTGTTTTGTGTATGAAGGTTGTCGTACTTGTTGTAAATGAATCTGAAGGTATCTAAGATGTGTTCGAGTATATGGCGAAGTGTGTTGTGTCATCTGTATGTTATGTTCTTGTTGGGTTTTCCACATAAATCTAGTGTTTATTTTGTTGATTTGATTTTTGTTATTTGCATTTTACATTCATACTTAATAATAGAATTAAGTGGATTTAAAGTTGATACTTAGTGTTTGAGATTTGTGATTGAATTTGGTGACAACTGATTCACCCCCTCTCTTAGTTGTCTTTCACCTTTCAACAATTGGTATCATAGCTTTGGTTCCTTGGTGAAGAGCTTAACCACTTGAGGTAGATCTGATGGCACATAAATTGGAAATCCCTATGTTTGATGGATCTGACTACAGTGACTGGAAAGTGCATATGAGAGGTTACATAATCTCTCTTGGTTACAAGACTTGGAAAGTAGTTGAGACAAAGTATGTTGCATCGGCAAGTGGTCCTACTTTTGCAGATTATATTTCTGCCTATGAGGAGAATGAGAAAGCAAGGTATGTTATCTACAGTGCGTTGTCTAATACTGAGCGAACAAAAGTTATTTCTTTGGGCACTAGTTATCAAGTTTTGAAAAAGTTGGAAGATATCTATGAAGGAAATGATACAGTGAAATTGTCAAAGAAGCTAACAGTTAAGCGCAAATATGAGAATTTGAAAATGGAAGAAGGTGAAGATACTGCAAGCTATTTTCAGAGAGTTGATATTGCACTAAATGAAGTGAAAATTCAAGGTGGTACTCTAAATGATGAAGATGTGATGGAGAATATTTTGATGACTCTACCAGAGAGTTACAGTGATAAAGTTTCAGCTATTGAAGAAGTGTACGATCCTAAGAAGTTTACTAAAGAACAGTTATTTGGCACCTTGACTGCATTTGAGATGAGGAAGTTTGGAAAGAAAGAGGAGAAGATTGAATCTGCTTTTAAAGCTACAAAGATAGAGGATGATCCAAATAGTGATGATTCAGAGGAATTGGAAGCAAATTTTACAAGGAAATTGAAGAAACATACCAGTAAGTACAAAGGTATGTTGTCTTTTAAATGTTTCAATTGTGGAAATATTGGTCACTATGCTTCGAGATGTCCAAATAGAGTTGTAAATAAGAAGAATAGGGATAATAAAGACAAGAAGGATAAGAAGTTCAAGAAGTTGTACTATGTTAGAGAGGATGCTAGAATTTCTGATGATGAGTCTAATTTTGAGGGTGATAATGATGAATCCTTGTTTTTAGCCTTAGAGAATAAATTTGTATCTACTAACTTTGGAAGATGTGCAAATGAAAGTGGTATGAAGTACAAGAAAAAAGAGATGGAAGGTACTCTGGTTACTACCTTTCATGCTAGACAAGATGAAGATTGTTGGGTGATTGACAGTGGCTACTCTAATCACATTCAACGGGAGATAAAAGTAAGTTCACTAAACTTGAAAAGTATGATGGTGGATTAGGCATGTTTGGAGATGATTCTGGAGCAAAGATTGTTGGAAAAGGAACAATTAGTTTTGATGGAAAACACAATACCGATGATGTCTATTATGTTAAGGGATTAAGGAATAATATTTTGAGTGTTGGAAAAATGTGTAGCAAAGGATTTGAGCTTATGTTTTAGGATAATACCTTTGAGATCAGAAAAGGGTCTAGAACTGTGGTTGTTGCAGGAAGAACATATGGAAACATTTATCAGCTTAAGGGTGTTGATGGTCAATTCCTTGTATCTCAAGTTAATGAAAGTTGCCTATGGCACCAAAGGATGGGACATGTAAAATATGATAATCTGATCAGGATTTGTTCGAGAGGTTGTCTAAGATCTGACTAAAATAACAAAGCCTAATATTGTGTGCAGAAGTTGTCAATTAGGAAAGAAAAAAAGATGTAGTTTTAAAGGAAAATAGCAATCATCTACTAGAATGCTAGAATTGGTTCATGCAAACCTCTATGGTCCTACAAGAATAGGAATTCTTAATGTTGACAGGTATTTCATGCTCCTTATTGATGATTATTTTAGAATGACATGGGTTACATTTCTTAGAGAGAAAGCTCGAGCTCTAAACAGATTTAAAGTGTTCAAGGCAAGAGTAGAGAATGAAGTGAACCTGAGAATCAAATTTTTAAGGTCTAATAGAGGTGGAGAATTCACTTCCAGTGAGTTTAATGCATTTTTTTAAGAGCATGGCATAAAGAGACATTTTTCTGCTCCTAGAACTTCTCAGCAGAATGGAGTTGTTGAAAGAAAGAATTGAATTGTTTAAGAAGCTGCTAGTACTATGATGAAAGAAGCAAATGTACCTAATGTATACTGGAGAGAGGCAATCCACACTACTATTTACATTCTTAACAGAGTTCATATTAGAGGTAATATCACAAAGACTCCTTATGAGTTGTGGACTGGTAAGATTCCTACTGTGAAGAGGATATTCAAATATCTTAAGGGAACTCTAGATTATGGCATATGGTATCCTAAGGATACTTATTTTACCTTGAGTTCTTACATTGAAGCAGACTGGGCTAGTTGTGTGGATGACTAAAAGAGTACAAGTGGTGGTGCATTCTTTCTTGGTGGAATATTGGTTTCATGGTTAAGTAAGAAACAAGATTTAGTTTCTTTATCCACTACAAAAGTAGAGTATATTGTTGCAACATCTTGTTGCACACAGGTTTTTTTGATGAAGCAAACATTGAAGGACATAGGAGTGATATGCATTCAAGAATAAAGCATATATCTGGGTGGGTGCATGAAGTTGGGTACCAATTTTTTGGCCACTTATGAATTTTTTTAAAAAATGCGCTCACATTATTTCACGTTAAAAACAAAGAAAAAAGTGAAATTATTTTCCTTGGAATACCAACCAAAGGCTTGGAGGGCATTCCCAACAAGGCCAGAGACGTGTTTTTGCAAATTCTACAATTTTTCACATAATCGGGTCTGAGCTCACCATCAAGATTGCATCTAGTTCAATATTGAAAAAATTGAAAACATGGGTAATGTTAGGTTCTCTCTTAGCTATCCAACGATGTAATTTTTTTCACTTTTCGACAATGTTAAGCCTTTCATCCATAATTTCTTTTGTTTGTATGTCTATTTTTTGCCAACAAGCAGTGTTTAGTGTTTTTTTTGTTATAAATTAACTGTTCATCAAAATTTCAAATAAATTACATTTTTAGAAACTAGACTCCATTGTAAAAAAAAATTTAAAAAGGAAAAAAATCAATTATTTTAAAAATTTGTAGGGGAGCACGGCCAAAATTCTTCTTTTCAAGAAGTGCCCACTTAGAAAATTAGTAAAAAATCAAAATTCATTAAAATTATCGAAAAACCAACTAGATGCTATTAGCTAACTTTACTATAGGGATTTTAAAAATACTACAAAAATTTCTGTGCTCAGGTCGTACAAGAGTTGCTATGTTATGTTTTTTTGAAAAACAACACCAATTTCTATACATCCCTCTTTTGAACCCCTTAATCTCAACCATTTTCAAAATAAATTAGTAGTTTAGAAAGTAGACTCGGAGCACTTCGATCCTTGTTTTTGTTCCATCTCAAAATTTTGAGTGTAACTATCCTCAATTTCACGTCCAAGGTCAACATTTCCTGATTTCAAAAAAAAAAAGTGGCCACTTAAACCCCCTTTTTGGGAACCATCTTGGTGCACTTACCCATCTATCAGATATCATTTCTTGAGAGAGGTGTTGAAGAATGAAGTCATAATGGAGTATGTGACTACAAAGGATCAGATTGCAACTATATTTACTAAGGCTCTTCCAAAGGATACTTTTGAGTATCATAGGGAGAAGTCGGGGTTCATTGGCCCTCCTTCTATGAACTAGGTGCACATGAAGGTGCATCAATCTAGTGGATCTACAAAATATTCATTTGTCTAGACTAATGAATGGATCTACTCTGCAAGGGGAGTAGAAATTTTCATTATTGCAGTTTGAGTTGTGTGGGTGTACTCCTAAGGGAGAGTGATCAGAAGTTTTTATCCTTGTCATTTATGTCAAAGGGGAAGAGAGAGTCATGTGAAAAATAATAAAAGGGGGAGAGAAAAATAAGTTGAAAGGGAGAGCGAGTATTGAGAGTGCAGGAATGTTATGTAGGCTGTCTAATCCAAAAAATAAAGGAGAGTGTTGTCTTTGGTGGTTTTTCACATCATGTGTTGCCATCAATGACAAAGAGGGAGATTGTTGCAAATATGAGTAAGTTTGTTGGTGTTGTCATTGATGTCAACATAGTATAGGTTGTTGCAGGTTGTGTATATAAAGTTGAGATGTTGATGAGATGTTGTGAGTACATGGAGCTATCTTTATGGTATTGCAGGTGTGATGATATGATGAGTTGCCAAGTTTTTTTGAGAAAATTGTGAAGATAGAGTTGTGTGCGTTCAAAATGTGCTTCGGTTTGTGCTCCGCATTTCTTCTGTGTTGATACTATGCTTGTGTAGATATGAAGTGTTGTTTATGGGAATTTTTTGGTGGTATCTCTTAGATTGTAGCTTGTTCACCAGTGTGTGAACTGGTTTGGCAGAGTTGTTTGTTTGGACTGAGAGAAATTTTCCTACTCTGTAGTCCTCCGCTAGTTGGTTTCGGGTCTTGTAGATCTGGTAGAAGGCTTGTTAAGGTGTTTTCTATGTTCTAGAAAAGGCATTTGTGGTTTGGTGCTCTAGAAGACAAGCTTCAGAGTTTTTGTGTGTGTCTGTACAATCTAGATGGACTGATGGAAGGTTCTTTGTGAATGAAGGTTGTTGCACTTGTTGCAGATGAATTTGAAGGTATCTAAGATGTGTTCTAGTATATGGTGAAGTGTGTTGCATCATCCGCATGTTATTTTCTTATTGTGTTTTGCATGTAAATCTGATGTTTATTGTGTTGACTTTTCTTTCTATTATTTTCATTTCACATCCATACTTAATAACAAAATTAAGTGGATTTGAAATTCATAAGTGTTTGAGATTTATGATGGAATTTGGTGACAATTGATTCACCCCCCTCCTCTCAGTTTTCTTGTTCCTTTCAACAGTTCCATGATCTTTCATTAAGCTCCTTATTCTATTTCTTTCATGATGCTTCATAGCAGATTGATGGAAAATTTGTTTTTTTGTCTCCTTTCGTTAGCTACTGCACCCTAGACTTCTATTTCCAAAAAACCTCCTCTTTTTTATTTAATTTCAACTAATGTAAGCAAAGGTCCCTTTCCTCTTGGAAAATATCAACACTTTTATCACCTCCTATAATATCTTGAATTTCTTTAAGACGTTTAGAAATGGTTCTTTTGCTATGAAAGATATTTCCAAAATAAATTTTGTTCCAAACCTTGACCTTTTCCTTTATCCTCTTAAGTTTTTGAGTTAGGTAGTATATGGAGTACCATTGCAAGGTAAATTGCACAATTGTTCTATTAAACTTCAAAACTCAACGTGAAAGGTCCACATGATATCATATCTAAAAGGAAATGGTCCTTTAAGAATATAATAATCCCAATATAACACAAGGGCATTGTGATCTGAGCTTGACCTAGGAAAGGCCAATAGAGAGAGCTTAGTTTAAATATCCCAATTACTAGAAATCAGAAACTGATCTAGCTTAACTTGAATTAAGTGATCACCTTGCTTCTATTTGACCAAGTAAAATGACACCCCACCGGGTCAATATCAATTAAAGCAGTAGAGGAGATGAAATCAACAAAGTCAAACATACTATCACTAAAATCATCTAGACCCCCAAATTTATCAAAAGGAAACATCAGGGAGTTAAAGTCTCCACCAAGCATCCATAAATCATTTTTTCCCCTTCGCAACATTGAATCCAAAGAATCCCACAACCTAGCTCTAGCACCGCGAGAATTGGGTGCATAAACATTTATTAGGTAAATTGTTTATGATAAGTAATAAGATCTTCCATGACCACTATGAGATATTTTTTGCAAGAGAAACATTTAGCCCCCTTGAATCAAATAGGGTCCCACAAGGTATCAATTCCTCTAGAAGTGCCATCAACATAAAAAATGGAATAAATAGTAGTAGGCCAAACATTTTTAATTATCTTACCAAAGGTTTTGTTCTTTCATCTTCGTCTCTTGAATTAACAGAATGTCCACTTTATTTTCCATTGGGTGAGTCTTAATAAAATGTTGTTTGAAAGGACTTTTCAACCCCCTAATATTCCATGACATAATCTTCATCAAGACAGATAAATCAAAGAAGCCACCAACTATCTCTTCTTATTTTTTCCCCC
Source organism: Sequoia sempervirens (assembly GCA_007258455.2). Taxonomy (NCBI): domain Eukaryota; kingdom Viridiplantae; phylum Streptophyta; class Pinopsida; order Cupressales; family Cupressaceae; genus Sequoia; species Sequoia sempervirens. The sequence continues at coordinate 13,566 of VDFB02018861.1, read as the reverse complement.
TAAAAGACCATCCAGAGTTTTTTGTTTCCCAACAACATCCCTTAATATCTCGCGGGCCCTTGTATCTCTTGAAGAAGGTCAAACCTGCTTGTTTTCCATTCCAACATCAAGTTTTTTCTTTATTTTCTATTTTCCATTAGCTTGTGTCCATTCTTATTCTTGAGAATCCTCCAATAACATCTTATTATATGATTGAGAAGCAAGGTTCCCAAATCCTATAAGTTCCATTGATTCTAACCAATCTTTCCTTTCATTCCCTTGACTCATACCAAGATTTCCTCAAGTAGGGTTCCAAATCTCTTCCACTAGCTCCTTAAGAGTAACTTCACATTCTTCCTTTTCCTCCAATAAAGCCTTAGTCCCACCTATAAATCCTTCCTGTTCCCATTTTAGCCTCCCATATGAGCTATTTTTGGCAATATAGTCTTCTTTATTAACCTATTATTTTTTCTCCTAAAAAAACTCAGCTGAACCATCCATTTTAGCATTAGATTGATCATCCCTAGGAGTTCTAGCAACAATCCTATTTAAAACTAAGGCTTTAACCATTTCCCAAGTGTTAGCCTCTTTCTTTCTATCCCCCAAACCTTCATTAGGGGACTCCTTATTAGCCTCATTCACTTCATTAGATGGAACATTATTCTATGTCTTCTCCAACTAAGAAACTACCTTAGAGACAACACTCAGAGTAGAATTTAAGGAAAAATCAATAGAACTAAAATTATATCTAGATCCACACAAGAAGGAAGTGTGTTTTGATCCTTTCCTTGTAGGGAATCCACCTTAGAGTCAACTGGTCATAAGAAAAAATGAAAACATTAGCACTAGCTTTAATAGCGAATGGTTTTTTCTATTTATCCAAAACAACATTAGTATTTCTGGAAGGATGAATCTTGAAATCATTCCTCAAGTGACCAAAACATCTATAGTTTTGGCATAACACCTTTGCATTCTCACATTCAATAGGTTGTGCTCATTTCCCATATTTCAATTTTAAGGCAATACTGGTAGGAAAAACTGAGTTAACTGTCACATTCATGTAGGTCCTAGCAAAGAACAGTCTATATTTTTGCTTGGTGACCTTTTCAACCACCAACAAAGTTCCAAAGGAATTTTCAATTCCCTTAAAAATCATATAGTCCCAAAACTCTAGAGGGAGATCGGGAAGGCGAATCTAGGTCGGAGCAACTAAACCCAAATTCGCAGAAGGGTTGAAACCTAGCTTCCACTTGTAGAGTAAAATAAAAAATTTAAAACTACTATCATAAAACTGGGGACCCCTCATTAACACCATGAGCATGTGTCCTCATGCACAACAAAGCTAAAAATAAAAAGCCAACCAGCCATAGCACTTATACTCACACTACCTTTCATTTTTCATTTCAACTCAACCCACTTCTTAACCTAATCTATGTTTGGGAAAAATTCAAGAAAATTACCCAAAAGAGAGAGTTTCAGGTCTACAATAGCATCCTTCATAATATTATTTGGCATAGAGACTTCTATCCCTTCCACCGAACATGAAACATGCAAAGCAGCAAAATACTTCGCTTTGGCCATACCAGGAGAACAACCTCCCAAAAGCTTGTCCACATATGAGGTAGGGTCCTCCTTCAAAAAAAATAAATCTAGGTCATAGGCCAGAGAAGAGGGAGACGACTACATACCCTTGTTAGAAAAAAAATTGAAAGATTCTCTCGGGATTCTATCATCTGAAATAGCGATCTTTGATGTCGGAGGTAGCTGAGAACCCCCACCAAACAATCATATTAAGATCTTATTTTCATCCTCTCACCCCTTTAAGGAGAAGCCCTCATTTGCGCCCTCAAATGACTCAATCTATTGAAATGGTGTTCCTAATGATGTTCCCACAATTATTGTTACATCTCATATTGTTGAAATCATGGTTGAAGACATTATGGTCATGAAAATAATAATTTTCACATAAGCTTGCTAGTTTAGTTGAGGTGGATAGTCTTAAAAATTTATTTCATTTTTTTAATGATTTATTACTTACTAAAGCATTTGGGAAGAAATTACTTTGAATAAGGCATTGGCACTAAAATTTTTGAAAGAGGAAAAAATGGGTTTTACAGGGACCCAAAACCACAAAGTTTACAAAAGCATTGGCACTAAAGTTACTCCTAGTTCTTTGAATGTTGTATCCTCTTCTCAATTTCCCCTAGTTTTGTTTCTAAAAATGACATACCTCCCAATTTTCTTTCTCCTACTATGTACCTATGTCCCATATAGATATTTTCACATCTATACCTCCCTCCTCCTATCCTACCACAACATCATCTACCTTCCATGATATGCCTACTAGTGTTATGACTAAAAATGATCCTAGTGTTCATTCTACTATTTTCACCTCCATTATTAGTGCTACCTCTTCTAGTGTAATCCCCACATCCACCATGGCTTGTCCCATTCCTATTTCTATACCTCATTCCATACCCTACTACACTCCTACCATGGGCATATCTTTACCTTTCACTTCATTTCCTATCATTATTTTTATACTTCATTATTTATAATTATGCTCCTCATAGTGCCACAATTGCTACCCCTACCTTGTATACACTATTTAAAGATCTTAATCAACTCAAGAATAAATTGAATGATATACCTAATAAATGTGAATCTATCACATAAAATATCTTCCACATCACATGCCTCTTACATTTAAAAGGTGACACACCCATTCTCTTGGTTTTGTGGTGACTAGATTTGAATTATGTCATGGAAAAGGAGATCCCTGTGTTCATTTGCAATATTTTAATGTTGCATGTTGAGATTTTATATATACGAGGATAAAATATTGATTAAATTTTTTCCATAAACATTAAGAGGCCATATTATTCGATAGTTCTACTATTTACCTCCCAATCCTATCCATTTTTTATAAGCTATCCATAGCTTTCTTAGGACATATCCATGTTATTATGGGTTTGAGAATAATTGTAACCAATTTGACTATATATGCCCAAATATATAATGTCTACTAATGATTATGTCATTCAATTACAATATTTATGTTATAAAATAAAGCATTAGTTAGATGATGATGATGATGATGATGATGATGAGCTACTACCCATATTTCTTGAAGGAATTGAGACCACAACAAGCCCTAGTTTGTTTCAAGCCTAATATCCCTTGTTAAGAATTTGTAATCATGATGTTAATTTTTTTAGTTTTATACCTTGGTTAATTTAAAAGGTTCATATTTGTAATTTTGCACATGTGGTTGTAGACACTTAAAATTGTCCTGAATGATGTTATACACTTGAATTTGATTACTAACACTGTTTCATCCTGAAATTCACCTTCTTTTCGACTATTTAATTGAATGATCCTAGTTGTTTAATTAGATACATCAATTTCTCCTATTAATCAAATGATCATTATTATTTGGATAATTCACCCATTTCACACTAACTTTCATCCTGTTTAATTGAATAGTGCAAATTATTTAAATTAAACCCTTATGTCCTCTCATTTAATTAAATAATCTTGAATTATTGAATTAAATGTCATTTTCATGTACCCTTTTCATTAAATTAATTAATTATTTAATGAGCATCCTAATTTCACTCAACTTGTACAATTAAAACTTTGTTTTTGATTAACTAATTAATTTATCCTCACCCTCCCACTTGCAATGGATTATTCCTCCTTTGCACATTCCTCCAAAAAGGGAATGTTCCCATGGAATATTCCTCCTTTGCACATTCTTCCAAAAGGGAGTATTCTCATGGAATATTCCTCCTTTGCACATTCTTCCAAAAGAGAATATTCTCATGGAATATTCCTCATTTGCACATAACTCCAAATTTGAAAATATCTTCTAACAAACTTTCTAACTACTTTGAAAGTGTATTTGTTTGAATCATTGTGATTCATTGATTGACTCTTTGATCCATGTGATCTTGCATTCTCATCCATTGATGAGAATCCTTGATGCATTTCTTAACCCCTAATTGCATCTCAACCCTTGATTCACCATTTTCTCTTATAAATACCTCACATTTTGGAGAGAAATGGATCCTCTACCATAAAAGCAAAGTTATGTCACATGTTTGAATACTATCTTTCTTCATCCTTGCATCCATTATTAGCTTTTTTATCCATCCTTAGCATAGTTTCATCAATTTTAGCTTGGTTTTCATCAATGGAGTTCGATTAGATGCTCATTTTATCTAAGGGATTGGGAAAGGGTCATCATTCCATGTCAATATGACACAAATCCTCCAATGGGATGAAGTTTGGAGTTTTAGATTAGGTTTCTTTCATGCTTTCATGGTTTATTTCATGCTTAGTTTAATGGTTGCTTGGTTTGAAGAATTTGAACATTTCATTGGGATTGTAGCTTAGTTAGTTAAATATAGCTTAAAATCTATTAAATTTGGTGTATTTAGCTATTACTATGATTACAATCACCATGGCATTTCCCTCTAATGTATTATTCTTAGTGATTTTGATCTTGTTTCAATTTATATTTACCTAGGTTTACTATTGTATGTTGATAAATTCCCTATTTCTCATTTTATTGGGTGTGTTCAAGCTTATCATTGTTTTTTCAATAGCTTCAAGTTCTTGATTACTATTTCTCTAGTTTTATTTATCAATATTTTTATTTCCCTATTTTAAGTAATTCTTCCTTTGGTTTTATGTTTGAATTCCTAATTGTTTAAATTGGATTGTATAGTTTATAATATTTAATTTTAGAGGCCTTCACCTAGTTTTTCCAATGTTCTTATTCTTTGAGCTTCTCTAGAATCAAAACCATTTATTTTGATTTCAAAGTTTTCATGGATTATGATATAGGCTATTTTAGTTTATTAATAGATTTATTTGTTTCTACCTTTTCAAATTCCTTAAACATTCTACAACGAGTTATAAAAATCAAGAATCTCAAGCTTTGAAAAGTGTTTTAATCCATTTGTTCATGTCTTCATCTTATGAAATATAGGCCTCTTGAGTTAAATTAAAATTTATTTTTCTTTCTTTCACTTCCAATTTTGTTATCTTTCTTCATGCTTTTTCTTGACATTCCTATCATGTCAAAGCTTGTAATGTGTCATTGTCTAACCCCACAAAATTTCATGTCACTAGATGTGTCTTTTGATTGAATTAATCATTAACTATGCCACCTAAAGTTGTACACCAAAGAATTAGAACATCCTATCTAAATTACTAAGTTCAATGTCTTGAAATTTTTAATCCCATTTACTATATTATGTTTCTTCTATCCCCAATCTAAACATAGGTTTTACCGATTTTAAATATTTATTAGATCTAGAATCTAGAAAAAAAAAATGTTTCAAATATTAATTCAATCTAAACTCAAAAATTTAATCAAATTAACTAATAATATTGGGTCCACATCATTAAGAAACATTAAAGTAACACAAGGACCTTGTGCTAAACCTTCAATTATATAATTCTTGCTTCTATCTCCTATAAATATGTTTTGATGCTTACACTTATCATTCTTAGAGTTGACATATTTATCAAAACTTTTATCAAATGTGAAGTTAGATCTGAAGAAAATTTAAACCCAAATTATAATTATTTTTACATCGAAAACTTCAAAGCATCTAGAAATGATCTCTTTTCCTATTTTTTTCTCTAAACTTTAAAAAAATTAAGATTTTAAAATGGATTATTTCAAAATCTCAAGTATGGATTTGGTTTAACTAGCTCAACTTCTACATGTGAAGTCTTCTAATTAGTTTCTGTAAATTTGATAATAGTTAAGGTCATACCCACCATGAATTTTAGTTATTGAAATATTCATTGATTGCTATCAACATATCTTATAGATCCCCCCACATATCTTATTGAACCCATACATCCTCGTCATTGCAATATTAGTTAAAATTGGACAAATACAAACATACACTTCAATTTGGTGCTTAAAATGAAGTCATCATTGTCTTTGTGGATTAAAAAAAATGAGTGTATTGTGTGAGTTATTTTCTTGTGTAGACTTGTAGTGTGTATCCACTCCCCTTGCACTTAGTTGAGTTAGTCATCATCCTTTTGAACTATTCTATCTTAAAGGTCACAAGTCTACCTTTATATTTACAAGTTCATTAGCACCTTTTATCCAAAACATCAAAACATCAAACCTTTAAGTCTAAAGTGTTGTCCAAAATTTTAGAAAGTTCATCCCCCATATCACTCACCCCTTTCATCATCCATTCACATCATTGGTCCAAAACACCTTGGAGGTTCACTTTTGCAACAAGGTCAAAACACAAGAGACATGGAGCAAAACCAAAATTTATCTACCATGAGTGACTCAAACCAACAAAGCCTTGGAATAAATGAGCTTAATCCTAGAGGTTTCACAATTCCACCCTACAATCCATACATGGGGTCATCATCTCCTACAAACTACAATGACACAACAAATGTGGGTATGCCAAATCAAAACTTTGGAACATATTGTCACATGATAGATTTAAATGAATGTCAAAACTTACCAATCTATCAACCAAATGATCAAAGCATGAGTGTAATGCCCCTCTCAAATAACATTAATAAAACACGATAAAATAACTAATCTAAATAAATAATAAAATAATTAAAGAATTGCTTACTTAAAGATAGTGCTCCCAAAGTAAATGAATATTATAGTTTAAAGGAAACTATTGTACTTTCCCCACTTTGTTAGACCAAAAGAATGTTTTATAGGATAGGTATTCTACAATATAGTGATTATAATTAAACTAATGAAGGTCATTTTAAAATATTAATAAAGTATTCATGACATATCTGAGTAATAATTCTTTTTTTGCTCAAAGAAAATATCTAAATGTTCTTTTGTCAGACATTTTCATACAAATCTCATACCAGAAGTGCCAGACCTAGTGATCATGTAAGAATCATTTACAAATACCAGTTGCTACAAATTCTTATAAGATCATCTCAAATTCAAACTGGCTAGCAATAGATTCTCTTGGATCATTCGACTAGGATACAACTAGGTGCGTAAAATTTTCTTGCAAAAAGTGCTCTTTGTAAAATATATTGCACTTATATCAGCAAAGAATCTATGATAGCATTCAATACCCATCAGAACCATTTGAGAAGAAACTACTTGTGGCAAAAGTTCAACCATAAAAGTGATTTCCATCGAGCCCAAAACAAGAAATTATGAACAGATTAATAATTTTAAAATTTTAGCTTCTATAAAGTGAGATAAGACAAGCATGATCCGTGAGGCAATTATGCACAAAGTAGAACCATATAAACAATTTATAGCTTGAAACCATATTAATCTAACCAAAATTTCAATGAAAAAAACACATGTTGCTGCTCCACCCATAAATGGAATTCATATTCCTGGCGGATTTTGAATGATCAGGCCTTTGAATGTAACCATACTTTGCATGAATTAAAGTTTCCTATCATGCCTTCACGACAGATGGGTACTAATCACGTTACATGGTAGCTAATAATAGAGAATGTTGCGCCCTAACACAAGCGAAATAATCAATTTCTCATGCCAAGTACACAGAGCAACTAAAGGACGCTTTGAAATAAATGTTTTCAACTTAAGTAATGATGATTACTATCTTAATACATATGCATGTGCAGCAACTACGAGTTTCTCATTTCATCAAAACTGGAATAAAGATAAAAGAACAAATTTAAAAATGCATGAACAACTGCTGGAAATGAAGAGGAATATTAAATGAGACATCACAAATCATGCTTACTAAACAACCACACAAGGCTCTATTAAAGAAACGCATTTCAGAGAGTAATCTGCATTAGAATGTAAAGAATATAGGAATTTAAAGCATAGTTACAATGCTCCAAAACTGCACATAGCATTTAGTAATAGGCTTAAAATATTAGAATATAAAGAACTTACCATAACTAAAACTCAAATTAGTATTTAAAGAAAGAGAATGATTAGCTAAAAAACAAAGGAATAAAAAACCATTCATTACTGAAAAGAAAGCACTAAATAGGTTGTAAGACCAAACATAAGGATGTGAATTATTGTGAGAACCATGACTATGAAGAAGAATTTAGCCATTCCTTTCACAGATCGAAAATAAAGAAGCGTTCCAAGAATCACCTATGCAGATTTGAGATATTAGACGCCTTTAATAACTGAAAAGCTACGGAAAGGAATGCATTCTACCAAGAAAAATTTACACTGCATCGGCCAAAGAAATTCGTATTAAATGAGACTATGAAAATTATTAGCGGCTATAAAAATTAAGACGAACACAAGTGTAAAATTAAGAGAAATCGATTCAGCTACAAAAACAAGTCTTGATTTGTGCTGATCTCATTCGGCCAAGAGAAAATGGAACAACATTTGGCATTCTAACAAAACTAATATATGGAAACTCTTACCATGACAGTGCCGCTATCACTCTAACTGCTTGTTGGAATTTATTATTTCTCTGAGTCAGCCCCCAGCTTCACCTATCCGTTAGGAGCCTCCAATGGAAGTGTTTTTGGGATCTTCATCCCTACAGCACCTGATAGTTCCAGAAGTAAATATGGTACCTATTTTTGAATTCCTAATTAATGGTGGTAGGTAATTTTGAATTTTTGAGAGGGAATGTTGAAGAGATAAAAAGAATTGAAGGCAGTTAATTCTGTCAAGTTGTAGGCAGAAATTTTTTGTGCAGCAGCAGACTGTTAACAAGGAATGTTTTGTGTGAGCTCCTAGAAGCTTCTGAATAACAACAGTTGTGTTTGTTTGTGATTGAGCAATGATTGCTCTTGATAGAGCTCTGCGTAGCTCCTAGTAGCTCCTGAAGTTTGTCTATCTGGTTGAGCAGCTCATGAATGCTCCCAGCAGCTAGTAGTCTTTAGCTTAGAGTTTATTTTAAAAAATTTATGTTTAGTCTTTCATGTATTGTTATTTCTAGCTTAATGAATAGAAAGAAAAGTTGCATATCTCTTTGTGCTTCTGCATTTTGATTTGGGTATTTTTAGTTTGGTTGGAAAATAGTGCTTTCATTTTATTTAAAAATATTTGACATGGTATCAAAGCCATAGGCCCTATTTCCTCGTGAGTTAGGGCATTTGTTTTTTCTGGGTATTAAGTTTCTTGTGCAGGAGACATGGCTGGAGATGAATGAAAGAGTTGGTAGCAGCCACCATATTTTAATGGATAGAACTATGATGTTTGAGCAAAGAAGATGAAGCCCATAATGGTCGCCAATGATTTATAGGAGTTTTTGACAAATAGGTTTGTGGATGTTACTGACCCAGCACAGTTTGAAACACTCTCAAACAACTAGAAGAACTAGTTGAAGGAAGTAAGGAGGAAAGATGATAAGGCATTGAGTTTGATAGAAGCAGCCTTGACAGAGGCCATTTTTCCTAGAATAGCAATAGCTAACTATGCAAAGGAAGCTTGGGAAATCCTCTAGACTAACTATAAAGGGACTGACAATGTCAAATTGGTGAAGCTTCAAATGCTTCAAAGAGAGTTTGAGACTCTTGAAATGCAGGACAATGAATACATTTCAGTTTTTCACACAAGACTCTTAGCTTTAATAAACCAGTTGAGAGTGAATGCTGAGGTCATGGATGATCAAAGAATTATGGATAAAATCCTTAGGAGCTTACCCATGAAATTTGATGCACTGGTGATTTTCATTGAAGAGGCAAAGGATCTCACAACATTGTTCGTTGATAAGCTGATGGGTTCTCTGCAAACCCATGAGTAGCACCTAAATAGGTCAGCTACTTCTTCCCAAGAGCAAGCTTTTAAAGCTCAGTCAAATGTAAGAGGAAGGGGGAGAAGAAACAATGATGGAAGGAGCTCAAGAGGTAGAGGTCATGGAAACTCCGGACAAGGAAATGTTGGAGGAGATAGCTCAGGATGAGCAACTAGCCAAGAGGGAGCAAGCAGCTCTTAGACCAACTCCCAACAAGGCAAGAAGAATAGAAGTTTGAATTAGAAGAATGGCAAGAGCAATGTTGAATGCTACTATTGTCAAAAATTTGGCCATTATGCAAGTGAGTGCTAGAAAAAGTAGTGTGATTAGTCAAAACAAAATGAAAATGTGGCTAATGTGAATGTGGCTGAAGGAAATTAGTCCACAACCTTCATCATGTGCAACATTGGTGAAGAAGGCAGCCCTGAAGTCTGGTATTTGGATAGCAGTTGCAGCAACCACATGAGTGGTAATGAAAGTTTGTTTTTTTTCATTGACAGAAATGTTAAGTCAAAGATAAGAATGAGGAACAATGGATTAGTTCCAGTTGTGGGTAGAAGATCTATTATGATCTGCACCAAGCAAGGTTAGAAGAAGGAGATACATAATGTATTTCTTACTCCTGGGTTAAAGCATAACCTCATGAGTGTTGGACAGTTGATCCAAAATGGATATAAAGTGTTGATGGAGAAAGTTCAATGCATTATTTATGACAAGAATGAGAGGACGAAGTTGTTTGCAGCAGTTCAAATGACAAAGAACCAGATGTTTCCTTTGAAGATTGAGACGTGTTTCTCATCTCAGTCTGTTGTTGCACCTCTCATGAATGGAAAATGTACAACAGTACAACAAGTAGCCCTCAAAAGCACCATTCAAGACCCCTTCAAGCTATGGCATCTCAAGTATGGACATTTAGGCTATGGTGGTTTAAGTATTTTGTCCAATCTAACAAAATAATTGATGGTTTTCAAAGAATAGTAGAGCCTATTGTTAAGTGTGAGGCTTGCATTTTGGGAAAGCAACATAGGCAGCCCTTTCAAGCGGGCAAATCTACAAGGGAAAGAGCACCATTGGAGCTGGTGCACATGGATTTGGTAGGCCCTATGCAAATCATTTCTATTGGTAAAAGCATATTTTTTATGACCTTTATTGATAATTATAGCCATATGACGTGGGTCTATTTATTGCAACATAAAGCTTAAGCTTTTGACAAGTTTTTGTTGTTTAAGGCCCAGGTTGAAAAGGAGAGTGGACATGTTATCAAAGTCTAAGGTGAGATCAGAGTATACCTCCAATCAGTTTGTAAATTTTTGCAAGAAAAATGGCATCAAGAAGGAACTAACGGCCAGTTATACTCCACAGAAAAATGGAGTGGCTGAGAGGAAGAATAGGACCATCGTGGAGATGGAAAGGAGCATGATGAAAGAAAAGGGACTCCCAACTGAATATTAGGGAGAGGTTGTAGCAACAACTGTTTATCTAATAAATAGAAGTCCAACAAAGGCAATCCATGACAAAATCCCTCAAGAGGCATGGACAAAATGCAACTGGATGGTTGAGCACTTGAGAGTATTCGAATGTGTGGCATATGCCCACATGCCTAAAGAAAAGAGGTATAAATTGGATGACAAGGGTGAAAAGTGTATTTTCACGAGCTACAGTGAGGAATCCAAAGCCTATAGGTTGTACAACCTGGTCACCAAGAAAATCATCATTAATAGGGATGTGGGTTCTAGAAGATGAGTCATGGGACAGCGTCATTAGCTCCTAATAGCTCGACGCCCGGCCGGCTCACGCTCGTAAGAGCTCCAAAAGCTCACCGGCGATGCGACATCTCCTGAAGTAGTTAGACAGTCATAGACAGTTAGAGAATTGGTGGAAGAAAGTTCCCGACAAGCTCTTGAAAACTCTAGATGACTGATCTTGAAAGCTCCTGAAGTGAGCAAACAGAAAGGAAAGCAACTAGAGACAGCTAGAAGATTAGCTCCTGAAAGCTCTAGATGAGCTCCTGAGAGCTCACGACAGCTCTTGAACCAACTTGTTCAATAGAGTAGCAGCAGTAGTGAGAGTTCAAACCCCACTCTCACCTCCCTAATTGCAAAAAAGACCAAGATTCTAAGGGAGATCTACCAAAATGAAAGGTATGATGAAGAATTTGATGAGAGTGTGAATTTTGCATTATTTTCTCAGAGTGATCTAATTTATTTTGAGGATGTTGTGAAAGAGGAGAAATGGTGTGAGGCCATGGATGAGGAGATAGATGCAATAGAGAGGAAAAACACATGGGAGTTAACTGAATTGCCTCCAAACAAGCAAGTTATTGGGGTGAAATGGATCTACAAGACCAAATTCAATGTCGAAGGAAGGATAGAGTGGCACAAAGCACGATTGGTGGTCAAGGGGTAAAAACAATAGTTTGGGAGAGATTATAATGAGACGTTTTTCCCCGTTGCATGGAAACTATGTGGGCAGTCATAGTAATCACATCCCAACACAAATGGAAGGTGTTTCAAATGAATGTGAAGTTCGCCTTCCTAAATGGAGTGTTGAAAGAGGAAGTTTATGTGGAGCAGCCATTTGGATATGAAGTTTGGTATCAAGAACACAAGGTGTATAGGCTACAGAAAGTCCTCTATGGGCTAAATCAAGCTCCACGAGCATGGTACAATAGGATTGACTCATATTTGATGAGCAATGGCTTTAGAAAAAGTGATGGTGAGCCCACTCTTTACATCAAGGTAGCAAATGGTAAGGTTTTGATTGTTGTCTTGTATGTCTATGATTTATTTTTCACTGGGATGATGATTTCCTCATTTCTTATTTTAAAGAAGCCATGAAAAGTGTAACGCCCCATCACGTGAACCCCAAAGGACAACAAGAAACTTACAATAAAAGCACAATAATTTTTTATTTTTTATTTTTTTGAAAGGGAAACATAACATATAATGAACATGGACAACCAACACATACATTACAAATAAACCTATACAACATATACCACATCCTCTGGGGTACGTGTGTGACAATATTACTTCGTAAACCCATACCAAGACGATGCTTAACTAACTACAAGTATTCCACTTCACCAATAAATAGAATTATTAATCGAAGGACAAACATCCACATCATAACATAAGTAACACCATCTATCACATCTATGGACATAATTATACATATTTCCACAGATACAACACCATTAAGAATTGCACACTGAGAAATGAAAACTCATAATAGTACCAAGTATCAATATACATTTCTAACATAACAAGTATCCATAAGAGATCCAAAAATTAAGGTCAAAGGTTACATTTGTTACAATGATAATAAAATTTACATCGTACAAGAGTGATAGTAATACAGAAGTTTTCCCCAACATGAATGGGAATAATACAATAAGATACAATAATACAACTAAAAAGGTGAATGCAAAGTAACAAGACTGGCTTTGACTTGGGTACAATTCTGGAGACGCTGCAAGTGGCAAAATCTGCATATCTCAATCCTTGGTTGGGGACCCAATGGGGTGCATAGCATGTTCTACTTGACTGGATGTGGACCCAAAATTCCACCCCCCACGTTAGGAGTTGACAAGAAAGATCCCCATTCCTCATCCAAAATAGTCAAATGAACCAAAAGCAAACCAAGATCCACAACAAGGATAACCATGACATAAGGTAACAACCCATAACATTACCATCACATAGCCACAACAAAATAATGAAAAGTCCAATGAAACAAAATGCCAATATTATAGATCAACATTAAGTAACCATAAGAGGTGCTAGCAACAATAGGATCCAAATCCTTCAAATGATATCTCAATATCAACCAACAATAAATATCAAGGGAACCTTCCATT
>VDFB02018860.1:0-10954 GCA_007258455.2 Sequoia sempervirens | reverse complement strand
CTACTTGAGTTTAATTTTAACTAAAATAGGGCGCTCAACTAACTCCTAACCCTAATCGTCACTTTCCCATCCTCATTTTTACTTCATTCTTTCTTTTCACTTTAGCCTTGTTTCCTCTTGGTGGCTAGGGCTATATCAGAGGAAATTTTGGTTTTCTTCGGTTTTATTAGCAGGTTAAAACCTGAATAGACTGATTCAATGTGTCTGAGTTTCTTTTATAAAACACAAGGATTATTTTATTTTATTTTTAAAAAAAATTAGCAAGAGGAGAAACCTCTTTCATGGCAGCGGCCTTATACAGGCTCTGTGCCCTTTCATATATGTGTATACGTATATTTTTTTCCATCTCACTTTTAAATTTCAATTTTGTTAATTCTAGTAATATTTATTCTTTTAAATTTCAATTCTGTTAATTTTCAGAATATTTTTATTTACTCTTTATATCTGCTGTAACTTCTAATTTATCTCATGTTTCATTATGCAGCTCAGCAATAATAGCTTATGTGGGCGTTAATATGTAGATTCTTAAGAGTATAGGCTCATCTCATTACTGATATTAAGGCAATTAACACTTTTAACAATATAGGTGGTGATTATATAGCAAAAGTATACTTTATTTATTTATTTTTAATTTAAGGAAAGCTCTGGTGAGAGAAATTTATTTTCATTGCAGAAAGCATTGGTGCTTTGGGAAGTATTTTACTTTAAGTTTCCTTTGGGGATCCTTCAAATGGTTTTTCACCATGGAGACAGCTGCAGCTTCCAGAATCTAGGAAGGTCACGATTCATCCTTCAATATCCCCAAATTCCATAATGTATCATGCCAAAGTGTCATCCCATCAATACAATTCATCCTTCAATATCTCTCCATCGTGTGCAGACAGCAGTTCTAAGAGAACTTAAGATCAATACAGGTCAAAAGCGACGACTAGGAAGAAGCTGCAGGGGGAAAAGAGATAACAATTTGTGGTGCTTTATTCTGAAGAAGGGGTCTCTCAATCTTCCATGGCGAATAATTGTTGGTTAACCAGATTTTTTTTACCATAAAAATAATGGCAATGATCTTGCGGTGAACAATGACTTATTATCCTCACTTGTACCTTTTTTTTTTCCGTATCATTATCTTTGCAGGCTAATGTCTACCAGGAACAATGAACATAATATCTTCTTTCCACTCTCCTTTGGTAGATGTCCAAACCTGCAACCACTTGTATTCTGGTACTGGCATGAGGGAGGCTTTCAATGAGTGTGAGTTTTAGTTTCACCCCCTATTGCATATATAGGCTTTCAAGAATGTAGTTTATTTGTTTATTTATTGATTTTTCTTTCATTATAGAGTTAAGGAGAAAAGAACCAAGAATGATTAAGATGATATACTTTTAAATTCAGCTTATGACTAGCCTACACAGTCCGACATCTCACACTGATGCTTTCCTAAGAGATAGCTAGGGGAAAACCTCCTCAATTGCCGCTCATTATTCAATTGTTGTTTACTCCTTGTTCTCCTAATCTCCCAATAACCGTTTACATTTTAGTCATTACATTGTTTTAATTATGCTAATAAAAATTTACAAATTACACCAATATATCTTCAGTAGTGAATGTGTAGTTGACCAAAAAAAATAAAGCACATTGAAAACTATTGAAAACACATTTTTAACTATTGAAAACACCTTAAATTTTTGTGGCTTTTGATTGGTTGTCTAATGAACAGGTACTGGCAAAGTGGTAAAGATGTAGGGGATGGAGGTTTAAAAACACCATTTTTGAGCACCTTTCGCTTTACGGGTTCCACAAGGCACGTTTTAAATACCCAAAAGCAATTTTTTTCTTTTTAAGGTCCTAACTCACTTACGAAGAAGCCAAAAAAATTTTTGAAATTGGACCTATTTTGCACTCTACACGAATGTGTGAAGTTAGCCCTAGTGGCAACTGGTACGTTTCCATAACTCATTTATATGGCTATTGTGCAATTGAGAATCCTTAATTGAAATTATAAAGATGTGTGCAAAAAGGTTTACATATGCAGGGATATTGCCCCAAAATGTTTTCCTTCATTTAAGAGTACACACCAATTAAGTAGATGTGTTAACTTTAAGGGGAAGGGATTTTATGTATTTTAGTATGGCAGTAATTGTAAATTAGAATTTTAGCAGTGATTTCTTTTCTTTTTCATTTTGTAACATAGGAAATAATTATTTAGTAGCTTTAGCTCCCTCGACTGTAGGACATTACAGGTTCTACCTCATGTAGTTAGTGAGGCATTCCTTGACTGCTTTCCTTGAAATTTAAACAGTTAAATCAACAACATTTTCCTAAAATTTGACATTGAAACAATATCATTGAAACTGAAAAGAACCATAGGTGTTACGTACTCATGTTTTAAGATGAAATACAAATTTACTATTTAAACCAATCTTCACCTTTACATTATGTGAACTCATTATATTCTTTTAACACAAATTTTCTAGATTATTATCTCCCTTTTTTTTTTTTGACAAAATCTAATAGAGTGACTTTACTTTCTCATTACAATAATATATCAATGTGTCACTTAAACAATTCATATCAGAAGCAATATAAAGAAATAAAATAAATTAACATTTTGAAACATAAGAACTTTCCCTTTTCATTATCCCTTTATCCGTTTCAACAAGATACTAAACTTTTTTTTTTTTTTACATGAATACAAGAAATAGAAGAACATCATACTCCAAAATGAAAGCTTGCTCTCCACCCTACCATAATGGCGTCATGGAGCCTCGTGGGCTCTAGCCATACCCCTAGGCAACAAAGTCTCTTAGCTCCAAGATGATGAGTAGAGTCTTTTCAAATTTTTACAAAGGAATGAAAAAAAGACATAGCATCAAATCTCATGTATCTCTAAGTTCTCTACTCTTTGTTTCAACCATGATCCATGCAACATACCACTTTCTTATAGCAAATAAACAAAAGTGCAAATGGAAATAAGGGAGAGCTTATCTCTTTTCTTTAGCTGATGGAATTCAACTCCTTTATCCTTCTTCTAGTCTCGATCTTAGGTAAAAAATAAAAAAATTCCTGTGGCATTTGTTAAAAGGCTTCGCCATTCCCTCATTGCATAGATTTTGCAGAAGTAGCAGATAGCAAAGAAAGAATCGATTGGAGACGCCAAGATATGCATATTGGTGAAATCATTTTCCCAAAAATACCTGAACCATCCATGCTTCCAAAGTTTTTGCAAGGTCGGATTGCCTCAAAGAAGAGTGCTCTATACGGTGCTTCGATCTCCTCACATCGATAAGAAGTCCAGAAAATAATTTGAAATGCGGGTACACAAGCAACTGCTCGAAAAAGACATAGATGTCAATGAAATGGCCAAAATGTTCTTCTAGTTTAAGCACGTGCATTTTTTTGGAGCTCAATATGAATTCATCTTTAATTACAAAACCCGCCTCAATATGAGTAGAGGTAAAACTATATACATTTCTACATTACTTTTTTGTTAAAAAAACCTAGAACATGCTGAGCAGCAGTGCTGCCACATTTAGTGGGGACTTGAACTCGGGATCATCAATGGTTAAACTAATAGAACTTACTAATTAAATGAATTCCAAGTGTATTATATGTTAAGGAACAATCACTTTGTGTTAATAATAAAACATTTTTTTTGGGGATGATTTTCAAGTGAATGCGTCTTGATGGATGAGCATTCAACCCTAGAGTCTTTAAAAAAGAAACATGTATTCTCTTGCTTTACAATTAGCAAGGACTACTCAAACATTTTCCTCAAATTTATAGGTTTGTTTTTCTTGGTGAATTGGTTTGTTGATAATCTACTTCCAGTAGATAGAAGTGTATAAAACGCTTGATGGGGGGGAAGCATGCTGCCCTACTAACCAAATCAAGCCAAATACAAGCTTGAACATTAAACCAACTAGTGTTGAAATTCCCCTTTTAGCACCTAGAATGTGTTTATATATACCTATCACGTAGTCCTTAAACCTGTAGCTTTTCTTGGGAATGGTATAAAGTCTACTTTCTTCAATTACACCCGTCTTTCTAGAAGCAAAAAGATGTCAATAATTACCTAGTTATATGCTATTATTAATCTAATTTGTTCTACTATGTTATTTATATCTTGGGGACTCTATGATAGAAACCCGATGATGCTATTAGTTGTACTATTCTTGGATGAACCTAAAGGTTTGGCAGACAACACCATTCTAGGTTTCTTCCAAGGATAACTAGCTTAGAGCACTGCTGCAACCTGGGATACACATAATGATGTCATTTGTGTAAAAAAACATTTTTTCTAAGGCTTCGTTTTTATACTTTGTTTCTAAAGTTCTAGATTTTGGGGAACTTCAAGAGGAAAGAATAAAGGTTATTTGTAGCATACTAGATATATAGAGGGGGATTCTTTGGGTGGGTCAACTCATAGTTGTTTATTATAAAAATAATTTTAACTGCTTAATAGAGTTAGGCAAACAACAATGTTTTCTTACTTTCGGGGAGCCTAACATCTCACAGAATTTCTATTATGTGTTGTAGTTCCATAAATTATTTTATAGAGTTTAGGTTATGCTCTTTAAGGGGAAACCTTCAACTTGGATTTGACACTAGTGTTAGGAAACTAACTTTTCATATTTAGAGAAGCATACCAATAGAGTTCAAAAGAGGCCTTGCCTTAGTCATGCATGTCAGGGGCAGGGACATGTGTTTGTTATGAAAGGAAATGTTGGGGATGGTCGAAGATTCCACAAAATGACTCTTGACATCTCCAAGCATCTTCAAAGGCATCTTTTGAGGCCTCCATACACCCATAAAAAAAGTTTTTTAATTAAAATAAATTCTCTTGACTCTTTTTAACTTATAAAATTCTAAAATTATATATAATCTTCAAGATTTAAGATTTTTACACTCAAACATAATATCATGTAAATTTTTTGATATTTATAATCTTTCTATTCAGGGTTTAGATTTATTGCATACCCATTTTTTGAAAATGTCCTATGCAACCTTTGTGTGAATAACTCCATGAATAGTGTTTTTATCCCACAAAACCTAAAGAGAGAAAATTGGGAGCATCTTTCCTTTTGTATTTGAAAAGCTCATCACTGGGAAGCATCGCGTTCAACATAGAATCACAGAACAGTCACGACCATGAGGTGAAGTATGGTATACAATGTCATCCTAGGAAAGCATAGGGATATTTATCTGTTAACTAACATGACTGCTCAACCACTAAAGCAGGAAAAGAACTAAAAGTATAAAGCATTTCTACATGATCTCCACTCCTAAGAATAACGCTGCTACACATATGACCATCCCTATCTGATAACTATGTACACTTGCTAATAGGTAATAAAATAAGCGAAAGTCACATGGAATGAGTCATGATGGGCTTTGTATGAAACCAAGTGTTGGGCTTGTCATGAGACCTTTGTGTCATAGTGACAAGATTCTTTGGGTATTTGAAAATACTGACTTTGAGTCTCAAGTGACCTTAAATGGGTTGATTATGAGTAAGAGAAAAATATTCGGTTAATTTGAAACACACAAAGTAGTAAACTTGGTAAAAAAAATTTCCTATGCTCATTTTAAACTGTTAAATCCCCACATTTAAGAATTGAAGACTTAAGTTTGGTTTTTTAACATTGATTAATGAAATGGAGTTCATATCAATTGTGGGAAAGGGTTTATAGTTGTTGACCTAAGTTTGACTGGATTTTCTTAGACCTTTCACTATTGGGTAGTGGTACAGGAGGAAAGAGTCTTGTGTCCTATGACTAATCAGATGTTTTTGAGGTCCAAAAGGGCTTGGCTGAGTAGCATTGGACCCAATGACTATTCCTAAATGTTGATTTTGTGTCCATGCTTTCCATGCCCAAATAACACAATTCATGGATTTTGGATTATCTTTGTTTTGTAATTTTTAATACAAATCATCATGTTACTTTTTTGTGTAAAATAGTTTAGTTGAAATGCGTTTCAATATTTAGTACATATCTTAGTATGATTTTTCTTATACTTGGACACCTTGCAGTAAATTCCCGTGAAATGAAAAGGTCATTTCTAGTTTTTGAAATTTTCTATATAAAATGATTTTTCAATTTTCCACAATTTCTCTGGATCTTGATGTCTGTTCGGATTTGATTGTGATCAACTTGATTTACTAGTCCTGGAAAGTCAAAATAGAGTTCAAGTTTGGATAATATGGGCTATATCAATTTCTATCTTCCATGCATGTGCATTTATATGTCCTATCCATGTCAAAACTCATGTTACTTCAAAGTTCAAATCATGTAGACAACAACATTAACCATGCTTAAAGCTACACATAAACGTACATTGAAAACACTAATAAAATGAACTATAACTTTCATTCTCCACCCCAGGGGTAACGAGAAGTGCAATACAATGGGCGGTGACCATTATGAAATATCACAAGGGTGTTTGTGTAGATACAATGGTTCAACCACCAACTAGAAGGCACTTGCTTGTGTGACTAGCAGAGCATTGTACCTTTCTTTGATGCAAGTTTTCCTTGTTTCTCCATCTTCCATTTCCAGACACTGGTGTGTGGTGATGAACATATTTATAAATATCATATTCAAATTGGACACAAATTTAAATTGAAAATTATTTTGGAAGGGGGTCACAAACTTTTTTCTTACTAATAAAAATAAGTTCAAAAGTTAGGAAGAGAGTGCATTAGACATACTTATAGGTTGCAGTCCTTAGAATGGGTCGATTATGCCATACATACAACAAAAAATTGGTTTGGAGCAGCAATATGCATTTTCCCAAAACTAGGGATGAACCCCTACCAACATTTGTTGGAACTTGGTGCCAGAGCTTAGTGGAAAAGGAAAAAACATTGATGCAATTCAACAAGTTGTCATAGTAATACTCTAGCTGATTTTGGCTTCTAGTAGCCCACCAAAAGTTGTTGAGATTAGGCATGCATTGGCAATATCACTTAAGATTTATTTTGTGAGATTCTTGTAGTTTTCATCCTCCAATTAGCCATATGATTTCCCCTTTATGCTATAAATGAACTCTTGGGAGGTTTTTATAGATCCTCAAAAGATACATTTATACTTGGATTGCCTTCTTGTTTGTCATATCCCATCATACTTGGATATGACATTGTTCCCCATGCATACTTGAATTACCTTGGAAGCCCCATGAATCTTCATCATAACAAATGTCCATGGAAGAATGATTTCTCCTTGGGTGAGCCTTTGAAACAAATGACTTTGTTAATATAAGTGAAATATACCAAATATTGAGCTCATCATCTTCTAGTTGAAGCTTGAAATTGACAGGTTTATACTATGATTAATGATATGGGTAGGACTTTGTATTTGTGGCCAAACTAGCCCATGTATAGGTAGCAATGTACATGACAAAGTTTTAAACTCCAAATTTTAGAAAATTACCTTTTAATCATAAATTTTAGAAAATTAATATTGGAGCTATTTTCTTGATATGGTACTAAGTTGAAGAGAAATATAAATTTCATGGCCAACAAGGAAAATATCAATTAGTGGTTGTACTTGATATAATCTCACAAACTACAGAAAGTGAATGATAGTAGAAACTAAAATGGGCATACATAAGGAAGCAGGGAATAGATAGTTATTGAAACTGTTGATACATGGTCTTTGTCAATGTCCAATAAATAGATTTACAATGAAAAGGTCAAGTTAATACAACTTCCCTTGAATTGAGCATGCATAGTCACCTTGATTTGATTCTTGATTTGCTTAACTTATGTGCAGTTGGTGAACTATAAATGCAAGGACAACCTGTTCAGTACAACCGAGATACATTTACTAAATTGAACATGTGCATGGGTACCTCATTCAGTCTAGCAATTAGTGTATTGTTCATGTAAATTAAGTTTTCCTACTGTATTGCGCTATGTGTATGAGTTGGAACTAAGAGTGTGGAGAAATTTATGAGGAATTAATTATAAGATATTAATATCATTTTGTATCCCTTAAAAAATAATATCTCCAAACTTGATGAGAAAAGGGACCAAAAATAAAATAGATGTGTTTGACGATCATTTGCCCCAAAAGCACTACAATTTTTTTTATGTAAATGTTGATGAACATTAAATTCATATCATATAGATGCGACAAATACCTATAAATATTTTGATTCATTCCTCCAATAACTTGATCATGTGAATAGGAGAGGCCATTATATAGATACCATAGCTAACACAAGCAAGTTGTTTGAATGCCTAAGTGATGCCAACTTGCTTGTCAACACCCTAAGCAAAGTTGAATCTTCATGTCGCACTCTAGAGAAAACATATGATTATTTAGATACCATAGCTAACTAGTTTTCTCCATCACATCTTGTATCTCACTCTTTCCCTCTCTATATATTCCTCTCTCTACCTCTCTCTATATCACTTCTTATTTGTTATCTTTTTATCTCGCATCTCCCCCTCTCTCTCGCAGATCGACGCCCGGATGACGATCTTCGATCGAGGATTTTGATGATCCGATTTATCGGATCGATTTATTCTTTTGACTGATCCCTTTGATCCTGATTCTGATTCTCCATATCTCATCACCTACCTCTACCTCTTTCTCTCTCTCTCTCACTTCTCTCTCTCTTTCGATATATATATACACTACAAAAAATCCCTATGATTTGCTCCATTTTTTGCTTCCACCCACTATTTTAATGTAATTTTGCCAATTTTTTGAAAACGTCGGTGCTATTGATCAAGATGGCACTTTTTTGGCATTTATTTGAGCCGATCAAGACAAGTCGTCGCTAATTAAGGTGTTAATTTGTGCTGAAAGTAGCATCGTAGTTAGCGTCAATATTAGCCCCGTGTGTGGCGCTGTTGTTAGCGCCACCCCTTGGCTTTGAGTTTAGCTTCGATTTTAGCACCACTTTTAGCTCCAGCTTTAGCTTTGAGTTTAGATTCGGGTGTAGTGCCTCTTTAGACACTCCTATGTCAAAGAGACTTATTTCTATGTCTCATTGACAATGTAAAATAGTAAAATGTCAACATGATATGGGCATATCGAGGAGAGAATCACTTACGTCACATCGAGAAGGTATATCTACAAGTGCTCGGTGAAACACAACTCTTGGATATAATGGAGTAATGTCGATGAGACATTGAGATATCGGTAAGAGAAGATCTTCAAGTAATGATCAAAATCATACACTGCTATACCGTCGAGAAGGTGAGAAACATATGTGGTAGAGCAATATACACTGCAACTTGTGGCAGGAAGCCTTGAGTAAGGCGGTGGTGCGGTAAACAACATAAGGGAAGGAAAAAACCCTGCCATACCACAACAAGTATAATAAGAGACAATGGTAGTATAGTAATCGTGGCATCATTACAATTTACAACACTAAATGCAGCAAATCACGTTAGTCACAATCCATTTGAATAAATCATTTAAGGAATCAAGAATATAGCCTGCCAAAATGCTGTAAAACTCTAATAAATATACTCTAAAAATTTCATTGAAATCTTATTTTTAGGCATAGCCCACCATAATGGAGTTTTCATTTTAATAAACATACAATAAACTTTTGTTGAAACCTTATTTTCAGGCCTAGCTTGCCAGAATGGAGAAGTGTTTCAATAAAGAATGACAAAGAATGGTAAGGAGATGTGTGTGATAGGAGGCATAGGATTCATTGTTGTTTATCTCATTCCTGCTCTGATCAACAAGGGTTACAATGTTCACACTACTATTTGTAATCTAGGTATTTAATTGACATATGTTTGCATAATCTCAAAGTCATTCAGATGCTTTTGAAGTATCAATGTATCCTATATAGGGTTTAGAATGACTTATTTTAATTTTAAAAAATAAATCAGATGCTTTTGAAGTATCAATGTGGCCTATATAGGGTTTAGAATAAATTCTTTTAATTTAAAAAAATAAATAAATGATGTATTTTCCTGTGATTAGATAATGTGGAGATCTCCTAAATCTTCCCTAGCACACTGTCCTCTTTCACACTGTGTCCACTACTCCAGCTGCTAGGGTTTTGCATTTGACATCTTTAATATCTTCATGATAGTGGCTTTTAAATAGATCTGACTTTTCTTTAATCTTTATCATGTAACCCTTGAGTTCCATAATCCACCTTCAATCTCTTCTAAGAACGTTGTCTTAAGCTAGATTGCATAGTATGCATATAAAGCAAGTCCTTCATACCTACCATTGTTCCAAACCACCACTCACTGCCTTGCTTAAAATGTTGCCTCCTTAAGCACAATAGCATCTTTTAAAATCATGGTTGCCAGTGATTGACCATTAAGGTCACTACTTTCATCAAGATACAATGAGATTTTTTCTTCAAACTTAAGGCATTATGCAAGATAACATTGTGAATTGTTTGTTGCATACAATTTGATTTTCTTGCACATTTACTGCTTTTCTAATTGCCTTTAAGATTGGATATTGCACCATCAACTGCAATCTCAAACAACTCACTCACTATCACTTGAAGATTCCTTTCATGAGCATCCTTGTATAAAATTAAACTATGCCCTATAGACTGCCTACTTACTAATATAGGGGACTCATTGTTTCATGGTATTTTGAGTTTTATTTAGAAGGGGTTAATATGTGGCATTTTTATGTGCAAGAAGAATAGATTGTGATGCAACGTTCTGGTATGGATGGTTCAGGAAAAATTGGATTGCTATCGGTGTCATAACCAAGTTGTATTGTACCTTGAGCCGGTGTGAAACACTTTTGGGTGTTTTCGCTCGGAAGCAAAACTTGTGTGTAGAAATTTCCAAATATCTAACAAAGGAAGTTCCTACATTGTAAAGATAAAATCATAAATCTGCTTATCCAATATCTGATCCAACCTTACATCTTTAATATCCGATAGAGAAAATTTTTACATTCTAAAGATAAAATCATAAATCAACTTATCCAACTTTTGATCTAATTTGAGGTCT
>VDFB02018859.1:0-14245 GCA_007258455.2 Sequoia sempervirens | reverse complement strand
CTTACATGATCTCTGCTACTATGTTTCTATCTTACCTAAAAAATCATTTATTACTCATTCTATTCATCTTCTACCACTACCTCGCGCAGGAGGAGTATCTTATTTTTAAATTAAAAGAACAACTAACTAACTTCATCAAAGAAAGACGTGGAAGTAAAGTATATCCCTGAATCAAGGAACAAACTTCATAAATGAATTTATGTGTTCAACCTGATTCAGAGAGAATCTAGCACTCCACTCTCTCCAGATTGACTTTCCATTAAAAAATATTTCCAAATCAGTTTTGGTCAAAGAGTCTTTGGCGGAGCTTCCTCAAAGTCATGCAGGAAATGGGCTTTACTGCAAGGCTGAGATCGGCTGCGCTTGACTCGATCATTCTTCAACAACCTGTGAAACAAAAGGTAACAAACACGCAAGAAAAGGCATATGGTACATACATGATATCTATTCATTAATCACACATTTCAAATCTACTTCACCATTCAAAAACTGTATACGATATACCAGCCATTTTTGGGAGTCAACAGGGCAATAAATGCAATCAAGTCAACACAATAGGCTGCAGGAATATAAAAGTGTCTTGTTACAGGATATCCCCATAAAAGGTTTCAACAAAGTTTAAACAGCCATGAAATAGCAAAAAAATGAAGTCATTTTAATAGTTTATCATAACATCAAATTATGAGCATATTTTAGGTTCATCGCAGCTTGAAAAGAAAACTCCTGTACTAAAAGACCTGAGAGCAAGACTAGAGGCTATCTTAGCCCGAGCGCAAATCACAACGAGAAAAGAGAAGAAGCCTAAGATCAAATCTAAGGTAACAATGGATGCTTCTAGGTCTCAAGCTATACAAATAACAACGCCTATGGTAGGATAGGAGGGAATAACCTACAACATCTCCACCCTTGATTTGGGAACTGCTACTAAAAGCCAGAAGGTGGGGCACCTTGAAGAATCAGTGGCTACAGTGGTGCATCTGATAAAGCAGGATAAGGTCTCGAAGGATGAGTTGAAAGCATAGGTAGCTACTTTGACAAATTACATCTAGTAATGGTCTTCGGTGGATGACCTGCCTACCACGTCCACAGCCCCACCCCAACTGTTGTCCAAAGAACAAATTGATAAGATGGAAATAAGAAAGAACTTGGAAAAGACTGCGGAGAGCTAGTTTTGATAGGTCTTGTACATCAAGAACATGGGTATTATTTGGGTTGTTTGGACAACCAACAAGTTCTTGGATCTGCAACAATCTTTGGAAACAACAAGGAAGCTCTACACTGATTTCCTTACAACATATGACTCTACCTTTCCAAAGATCAAAACCATCCTCTAGTTGCCAAAAGCCACATGAGAAAAGAAGCTTTCTTTCAACAAGGACAATCACTAGCTGATGGATGTGTGGAGGCATGATTTTGACAACAGGAAAGAAAGGCTGGAATAGATAATGAGTAAAGTGGATCTGGACATCGAATGGATGAAGGAAATTAGGGTGGAATGAGCTCATTATCTCAAGCTGATGACGAAGTATGATATACCCGTAGTACACATGGATCCAGAAAAGGAGAAACCTTACTTCTAAGAGAAGATGGAGGATGGGATGTCTGACGAAATAATAGTGGAGTTCATGAGTTTTGTTGCCTATGCCTTCAACCAATCAGAATTGTTCAAGGACTAGGGCATAAAATATGATGATCATTGGAAGAAGCTTGAAGAAAATTCAAAAGAGTGGAGCTACCAAATGCTGCTTTATGAGATCATCGAGGTAGAAAAACTCCAACTAGTCACCTAAAATTCATGGAATATATAGCATCGAAGAAGTAGGAGGACAACCTTGTTGATGATAAAGGGTTCCCCAAGGAGTAGCTACAGTAAAACAACAATCAGCAAAAGGACAAAAATGCTACAGTGTCGTCACTAGAGAACAAAATAGGGAAGAGGACAAAATGTAATTTTAAACTGTAATATATTGAGGGTTGGTGAAACCCTATTTTGTAATGAATCTTGGCCACACAATGAGGATTAATCTTACCCATTCATTCAAATTTTTGGGCACTATAAATAGGGCTTTCCTTTCATTTGCAAAGGGAGTTGAATAGTTGTAAAAACATGTAGAAATTTCTAATGAAAATACATTGAATTGGTGCATTTTCTAAGTTTTTTTCACATGTTACTTGATTCAACCTCCATTGCTCAATGCTTTACTTATATTTGTATTGTTGTTCTAGTTAACTATATTCTTTCTTTGATAGATTTTAGAAATGTTGTTCTATAGTTGTGAGAATTCCTGCTGTGTAGATGCCTTCTTCGTCCATACTATTTGCTATTTGCTGCTAGTAGATGGCTATGTACAGTTAGTCTGGGCTTAAATTCAAAGTTGTTCCACACTTTCATCTTTGTTCATTCATGTGAACAGTGAATGAAAGGTGAAATATCTGTAGACCTTAGAAGATATCACAAATTCCATGAGACTGTGAGATTTTTGGTTAAGTGAAATATTGTTTCCAAGAAGTTGTCCATTGCAGGAACTCCATGATTACTGTTCATAGTTAGTTGCAGGTCCAGGAACCTTACATATTCCCTGCTCTTTTTTCCTTTGTTTTTAAGAAGTGGCCTATACCAAGGTTCATTGCACATTGTAAAGCCAAATTTAAAGAAACATCAAAGTTTTGGACCACTGTCCGAACCTACAACAAGGTTAAACTTGACTTCCATCTCAGAAACTTCGGATTGGAAGATCCACCTCGCATCCAGAAACGTAAGTTCTTGTGATTACCAGAAAAATCACATCAAAATCAACTGAGGAATTCCATGCAAGTCATGACCTGGCACCTAAGAGACCTTGGGGAGATTTTTAGCACCTTGTCGTGGGAAATTTCCTTTCAAGAGAGGTGGTGCACCTACACATTGCCTATGTTGAAAAAGTGTGCAAAACACCCATCAATAGAACTAGCGCTAGAAGGAGGGCCTTGTGAAGCTAGATTGAATTAGATCGTTCTCTTCAGAAATATTTCAAAGAGTTTTATGGTCAACACCAAATAAGGGAGAACCCCAAGAGTTGTAGCCCCCTATAAGGGAATTTTTTTTTAAGGAAAGTAGCACAGTTTCTTCCTCTTCCTCCATTCCACCCACTTCCATTCCACCTTCACCCTCCTTCAGCTAGCATTCATCTTCCACCCAACCATCCAAAACTGCATTTGCACCTCCCATCTCCGATAATCAGGGAACTACTTCTCTCCCGACCCCTCCAATTCAAGGTGCAATCCAAACAGCCACAACTCAAGTGTAGTCCCAGACTACTGTCCTATTGTAGGAGCAAACCCAACTTGTTGTTTTTCAACAACAGATACTGCCGCCGCCTCCTACCATGGCTTGGTTGGCACAAAATCCTTCGCCCATACATTTTGTTTCTTACCACAATATGCTCAAGAATCCCGAATGCTTTTGTTCAAAGTTCAATCCTCGTGACCCACAAAGAATAGCTGAAGAACATATCAAAATATTTGAGACAACAATTACTAAAATGCAGATTGCTCATCAAGATGTTGCATGTCGCCTTTTTCCACATTTTTTGGGTGAAGAGGCTTTCTATTGGTACATCCATCTACCAAGGGGATCTGTCACCTCATGGAACCTAATGAAGAGTGCTTTCCTGCAAAAATATAAGATCCCAATCAGCCCCTTAGAGTTATATAGGTAATTTATGTTTGTTAGGAGGGAGGTCAACGAACCCAGTGGATCCTTTAATGACCATTTTCATCGTGCCTTCACAAGGCTTTAGGACCCATACCTTCATAATGATGTTGTACCCCTCCCAGTTTACTTTGTGGCATTGGATAACCTCACATCGACCTTGGTGAAAAGGATGCATCCACCACTCGTCTCATTGGTGATGGCCAATACAGAGGCTGTTGTAGCCAATGCAGATTTGGGGCAAAATATCTCTGGCCCACTGCCCTTGTTAGGACCGGTGGTGCACCCTATGCATATTCAGGGGCTTAATTAGGTGTTTGATCACTAGATCCCTCTTATGAACCAAATACCTCAGTTGCCCATCATCCCACACCCAAGACAACCACTAAATTATGCACCTCCCATGCCTTCCTATTTGCAGCCTCATCCACAACACAACTATCCTAAGGCTGCCCAACAATAGCAAGTGTGTTCTCAACAACCCCAGAATCCATTATACCTATCAGGGCTAAAATTTCCTCCAAAACATCAGAATGAGTGGGTAGCTCCGCTAGTCTTTCTCCAAAATTCGGTGCCACAGCCAGGCAACACGACAGAGAAAGACAAGTTAGAGGAACTCATAGATATGATAAAGAAAATATCCACAAATGTGATGCACCTAGAAAATCAGAATAATCAATTATAGGCATCCCAGCGTAACCTCCAAGCCAATCTTAATTGGGATAACCGAGACAATAGGGACAATAGGGATAATTAGGAAGCAAGCACCTCCTTCGGGTAGAATTATGTTAGGGGACAAAATGTTAATCAAAGCTTTGAAAGAAGACCTTCTTAGAGGTAGAATCGTACGTGGAATACAAGGCCACATAACGAAGGTGTCCCTACTCTTTCTGACCAACTCGCCAGCAACAAAAAGATAACTGGTGGGGTATACCTTGCTAAGGCAACTTTGTCCGGATGGTGTCGGATTCACAAAACCAGCAGACACTCCAAGTTGGATTGCCCTGAATTCCAGACAGCTACTCAAATATTCCAAGTAGAAGTGCAAAATGTAGTTGATAGTGTTAGCTGTAGGGACATCATCCCATTTGAGCCATATGATTCCTCCTGTCTCATGGTCAACCAAGCGTTGTTTCTATGGAGTGACTATAACGAGCCCGAAGTCGAGCTTGCTCCTATTAGGAGTGAAGAAATGCAAGAGGTAAGTAACAAACAAACTTTGGCTCAGCTTTTTGATTCAGTAGATAATGGTCCAATAGATGAAGAAGAACCATACGAAGATGAGGTCCACATGTTCCATCAAAGGTAAACTCTCTACTTCCTCAGAAATATGTAGACAAGAGGACCTTTTACAACCTCCACTCCACCAAACAATTTTGCTACCTTTCCTGACCCTAATGCCAACAACAATCCTGGACCTCCCCGTGTACCCACCCAATATCTTAACAATAATGGGTCATGAAATTAGTCACAGAATCAACCCCAAGGCCAACCCCAAAACAAGTCTATTCAAACAAATTCCAACCTCCTAACTGTGCAATAGGTTAAGCCTTTGGTTCAAAAATTGAGCAAATGGGTGAATATGTGGCAGAAGAGTTCAAAAGGGTGAAAATCAGTTTGTCTTCCTTTGAACTACTTAGAGTCCTTGCCATAAGACATGCCTTCTTTAGGGTCCTTAATAGAACCCCATCCTCCAGCACAACACAAGAAACATCAGCTAAGAGAGTTACCTTTGAAGAACCTAGGCAAGCACTGGTGATACAGGATAATACCGGGAAAAGGAAGGATGTTCCCACAAATCAACCTGTAGGTAAGCAAATGGAAAGGGAATTAGATCAGAACATTAGGAAGGGTTCTAAAGATCATCCATCTAGGAAAATGAGGGATAAATTTTGTGATAGGAACGGGGGTCAGATAGCTCACATGGATACGCCTATGGGCATCTTCTAAGGAAGGTTGGAAAATCCCCCTTTCCTTACCACCATTCAGATATTTGGAAAGAACTTGAATAACTTCTTGCTTGATTCAGGAGCATCTTCCAATGTTATGCCTTTGGCCATATGTAAGGCCCTTGGAATCACTCCCACCCCTTCAAGAAGGAAAGTGACCCAGTTGGACAAAACTAAGATCAACATTGTGGGAAAAATAAATCGGATCCCGATGCAGATTGCTATAGATCCAAGGATACAACTGTAAGAATTGGCTATGAAGGTAGCCACCCAAGATCTAGAGACCATAGAAAATAATATGATGTACAAATAAATTGTATTCAATGTCAATACCATAGATACCAACCAACGGTACGCTGAAGACCCTCCCGGTTGGCATGTACCAAGGTGAGAACATAGAGGGCATGGATTGCGACGTGCGTCTCCAATCTACATTATACGGTGATGCTATCACCCCACCTAAAGTGGAAAGGATACTTTGATACCCCCACAAAAGAGAGATTGCGATCTACGATGCGTCCAAATGTATGCGCTGTGGAAGTGGGGATGAGGTAATGATTACGTCAATCCACCCAAAAGTGGAAAACTCCAGAACTCCAGGGTCCTTTGCAACTGAATTTAAGGTGTAACATGACTCAGACGGCGGTACAAGACATTTAATTACACTAACAACTCTTGCGAACTTAGGGAGAATCACACAAAGGAAAACAATGTGCAAAGATGGGTCCCAGCCTACTAGGACACATGGAAGTAAATCTTAATGGTTAAAACAAATCCCTCCATAAAGTAAGAAAGATAGAAAACCTAGTGGGAAAAACTACCCCCAAAAAGTAGAGATGAAACACAACAAAAGTCAGTATATGGCGTACAGAGAAGGAAAAAACCCCATGTGAGGAAAAAAAAGTCCCCATACAAGAGAAGAAGAGAGACAAGGTAGTCCCCCCTCAATGTACAATGATCACCCATGGAAGATGCTCAAGAAGGAATGAAGAAGCTGCTCCAAAACTGTCGAACAACGTTCCTCCCCTTAGGAAGAAATAATACCAAAGGTGCGCGAACAAGTCTCCCGGAATCGGGAATGGAAGGAAGTCTGAAATTGCCTCAAATGTCCGCGGTGTTGATTAAAAGATGCCTTCCCCAAACCATGTGAAGCTGCAATAGTGTAGTCACTTCCTAGAACCTGTGAGAACCCCTTTGCAACAACACTCTCATCTGCTGAAAAAGACAACTCAAGATCTAGCAAGGATGTAGGTAGAACATACTCCAAAGACAATGTTTCCTCAAAAGAGAAAGTGGCCTCCTCCAACTACTATATATATGCATCCACAATCACACCAACCTTGAAAGATTGATCATGTAGAGGAGGGTCAGAGTGTTCCCTCACAACAACTGAAGAAGAATCACCTTCATCAAAGAGAAGATGCAAGTAGTCAAGTGTGTCTCCCAAATCTGCAATGTAGGACTCCACAAACAAACTGCCAATGTCTGTCAAGTAGTCATCCCATGAAGCTGTTGCTAGAAGACAAGGTATGCACTATTGCACTGAATCACAAGGTACTGAAACTATCAAAACACAAGTATCATCAGGTACATCAGTGAATGTAGAAGATGGAGTATCAACAATAGGCTCAAGAACCTTAGGAGTAGAAAGCACTCCAAGATTCAAGTAACCATACTCGATCTCATCAAGTTTGTCCACACTAGGGTGAACTGAATCATCAATAGGAGCAAAATATGAGAAGGTGTAGAACTGAGAATGATCATCAACCTCCCCAACTGCAATAAGAGCCTTGCTATGCAAATCCTGAACAATGACAGAATCTGGTGTGAACTCTACACTTTTTCCTGTACCACTATGTGTGATCTGATAGATGGAAAGGATGTTTCTTGACAAAGTGGGCACACATAGAACATCATTGAATGCTCCACCTTCAATGTCAATAGAACCCTTCCCACAAACTACCAAAGAAGTGTTGTTGGCCATCAAAATGGGTGGTGATGAACAAGAATCAAATGAAGAGTACATATCCTTGGACGAAGTCATATGATGCGAAGCTCCTGAATCAAGGATCCACCTATCTGAATTGGAATTTGCAAAAGCAAGAAATGCTTGCCCCTTATGTTTCTCATGTTGAGATGAAGAAGGAGATGAGCTTGATGTTGTTGCCATGAGATTTGTTCCTTTTCCCTTAGAAGAAGAGGAAGGAGATGAGTCCTTCTCCTGATATGCAGCTGGCAAGTTGATGTTGTTCTTCTTAAGGATGTGTTTCAACTCATCAATTTGCTTAACATGACAATGATGCTCCTCATGACCAAAATTTTTGCAATATGCACATGTTGGTTGCTCCCTCTTGCTTGAATTATTGTACTTCTTTGAAGAAGATGAAGTTGAGATTTGTTGTGGAGGAGTAGATTGTTGGTTCTCTCCTTGTGGCTTTGGTGAAGATTGCTTCTGCTTCTTATTTTAACCCTTTCCTTGAGTCCCTTGATTCCCTTGATTAGCCACCAAAGCTTTGGACTTTGAAGACTTGAGAATCTCTATGCTTATCAACTTTGCTTGCTCTAACATCAACATTTCTATGAATGCATCAAATGATGGCATAGTAAAAGAACTACCAACTGTCAAGCGATGGGTTTGGAAGCTAGAAACAAATGTTGCATATTCTGATGGAAGTTTTTGCAACAAATTGTAGACCAACTGTGCTTCCTTTTTATCAATGCCACAATCCTTAAGTTGTGCTCTTAGATCATTTGCCTTAGTGAAATAGTCTTGGATTGTATCAAAATTCTTAGGATCTAACATTATGAGATCATTGTCAAGCTGATAACCTCTAATCTCATCAACTTGGCCATACAATTGACCAAACTTGTCCCAAGCTTCTTTAATTGTTTTACACTTATCAATTTGAAAGATTAGATCTTTTGATACATATTTCCTTAGTGTTCCAAGAGCCATAGTATTTTTAGTGAGCCAATCCAAATGAGCAACAGGATTAGCTTGAGAATTAGATGGTGCAACAACAGTTCCATCAATATAATGAGTTAATCCTTTTTCCATTAACTTACTCCAAGCATCAATTTTCCAAGAAGCATAGTTATGTGGAGTTAACAAGGGAAACTTAGGAGAACCCATTAGAAGCAAAATGAAAGATAACAAGATAGAGAGAGGCACAATCACTCAAGAAACCCCCCCAAATTCACTCAATCAAAGAACCCCCCCCAAAAAAGATGATTTGGCACTTTATAATTAGTGCGTGTACAATGGCCACTTGCAAACAAAGCAAAGTGGGCTTTTGATTTTCAATGTTTTACAATAGCCTTAAGTAGGCTACAATAGACTCAAATGACTGATACAAAAGACCAAACTAAGATCTTATGTTTACAAATGCCAAAATAGGCCAAAAATGACCAAGTGCTAAAAGTACAATTTTTGATCATAATCACTACAAATTGATAGCACAACTATAAAGTTCAAAAAAAATTATGCACTTTCAAAAAAAATGGCACCTGAAAAGGAGTCAATATGAGCCTGAACGAAGCCCTGGAAGTTGCAAAAATGGTGACAATTGAGCAACATCTAAGAGAAATTAAATTTTCTAGAAAATCCATGCACCAAAATCAGAAAATAACTACACCACTATGATGTACACAAAAAATTAGCTCAGATAAAAAAAAATTGCACCAAAAAAGGCCTCAAAAGGACCAAGATATGAGCCTTTGAAGATGAATTGCAAAATCAGAAAGCTCAACGGAGAGGGGTATGCAAATTTTCAAAAGGTGCTGATGTAATGCTGATGTCAGCAAATGAGGGCATTAAATTTGACGGTCGTATGCTCGTCATGCACTAGGTGAACTTGAATTTGACGGTCATTTGACCATCGCCGTCACCGTCAGCAACTCGCCAGAAAAATATGTCAGAATATTCTTTTCTCGTTCCGAAAGATTCTATCCGCCGGTATCTTTATACTGGAATATTCTTTGTCGGATTTCATTGCCGATTTTTTGTGATCGCCGTATTCTCTCGGTAAACCTAAAGACTACCAGAGGGAGAGGTATGGCAAAATACCACGCCAGCTGGCCTCGCCATGTGGTATGTGGATCCGGTTGTGGTAACTTTGGCGGTACGGTATAAGCCAGATCGGTATTAAGTTCAGACTGTAAGTCCATTAAACTTGTAATACATTTTGATTTTTAATTTTAAAAACTTTTCTTTAACTGGGGCAACCAAAACTACGAATACAATTCTGAGCTAAGAAAAACCTGTGAAAATGGCAAATAATTTTTTTTCAAAATTAAATCCACTTTAACTAATAATTGTTAGGCCATACGCCCACGAAAATCTTTGCCTTTGCGGACAACTTGTCTGACGGACTAATCTGGATGCAACATTCAGGGTTTTTGGCCCTTCAAATTACCACATGCGTATAGTCTTTTTGGCTGGAAATACCCCGGGTGTGCGCCAGCTCCTGGATCTTGCAACCACCTCCAATCTTCAACCTTTTGTATATTTGGTCTCCAATGTCCAACTAAGATGAAACAAAAGGAAAATATGACTATCTTGGACACTCCGGACACAACGGCGAGCTCAAATCTGATGCAACAAGCTCCCAAAATGCACCTACAATACAAGGCCAAAAATGGAATCCACTGAGAATCTCTCCAAAAGACTAACTAAAGGCACTCCAATAGCTCTGATACCATGTAAGAATTGGCTATGAAAGCAGCCAAATCTGCTAGATCTGTGTATATTCCACAGGAAAGCCAATGCAAAATGAGAGAGAAAGAATACGACAAGAACAAACTATATTCAATGTCAATAATATGAGATAATGGTCGAAAGTACATAGGAGACCCCTTGGTTATATAGCCAAGGTGAGAACATAGGAGGGCATAAGATTATGACAAGTGTCGTAATCTTATGAAATATGACAACAAGGAAAGTTATCACTCCACCTAAAGTGTGGGTACATGTGATAATTCCTACTAAAAGGTGGATTCTAAGCAAAAGAAGGAGAGATGATCACATGATGTAAATCAGCCAAAAGGTGGAAAAGGATGGAGGTAATGACATGTCAAGTCCACCAAAAAGTGGAAAATCTCCAAACGTAGTCCTGCTATGTGGTCCTGGGTAAATCCTTAACTAAGGTGTAATCATGACCTGCACAAGGCAATAAGCGATTACGAATTTCCAAGCACCAACAAACAACAAGTCATTTTGATATTCCCAAGCGGTGGACATTCCCCGATGCGCATATGGATCATCTCGGTGGGAGGAATTCAATTCACCAAGGCACTAAATGGATATACTGCCACAAACCTTTCTGACATGTGGCTGCCATGGAAGGGGCTGCCAAATCAAATCCGTATTGACCGTGAACCCCGTATGAAATATATGATTACGAAATACAATAATCTCAACAAAGTGTTGTTTGTCGAGACAGACTTAGGAAATTACTATCCTTTCACCCGCCAAAATGAAGTCGAGCCTTATGAAGAATGCACTGCCGAAGTACTCTTAGTATTGTGTAGTCCTCCAACCGATTTTACTCAAATACCTCTGAGTACATAAATGTTGGTAGAGTCAGATGACAAACCTGATGAAGGTGACAACTGGGGACTACTCAGTGGTTTCCAGGAATTCATAGAAAAGTGCATTAGGGACCAACTCAGTTTGGGTACCCGAATGGATTTCTAGGCTCTCTTATTGCCGAATTGGTGCAGGGTTCACGATGCTACCCACTCTGAATTTGATTGCTACTTATGTCAAATAGTAGTAGAATATGTTAAGAAATCAACTACCCCTTAGACGGGGACACCAAAAGAGGTGCCAACAGAACCACCAGTTCTTCAACACCCTGAGCTAGAAGATGCCCTTAAGATTATGAAGGCAACCACCCAGCCAAAAGAAAGTAAGAGCTTAGTTGGACCCAAAGTACAAAAACTTTGCAAATTTTGGATGCTCTGATTTGATGGATCTAATTCAAAACAAGGAGATGGTGTTGGGTTTGAACTCATCAGTCCAACGGGTAAGACCTTTCTTTTTGCCCATAGATTATAGTTTTATTGCACTAATAATGTAGCAGAATACGAGGCTTTGGTCCATGGCCTTCTCATGGCCATGAAGAAAAATTTCAAAATACTGCAAGTTTTTGGGGATTATAAACTCGTAGTTAAACAAGTTAGGAAGTTATACTCTTGCCATGATAGGAGACTTGCAAACTATAGGCATAGGGTTTGGGATCTCTTAGAGGGTTTAGATGCGTTCAATATACAATTGATTCCTTATGCTTAGAATCATATAGTTGATGCCTTGGCTCAAGCAACCAACACTTTGCAACCCCTCTCTTTGTTTGGGCTTAAGAAATTCATAGTTGAGTTGACATCTACGCCAATGGTCCCAAATAATGTCACTCATTTTTAGGTCTTCAATTATGACAAGCATATTCTTGAATTCACCATGAGTTCTAATGTCTTCACAGCCTAGATAATTGATGAAGTTGATCCACAAGAAGCTGAGTTGGATATAGAGGGGGTTATTAACCTCAAAACCAATACAATTCCTAGGGGCATGGTTCAGATGGAACATATATTTGATTTGGATTAGATTAGAGACCAGAACCAACAAACAAAGAAGGAAGCCATAAGCAACTAGTGTGATGCTCACAACCTCGGAACGGTTGAGGAAATCAAGAATGTTTTTATTGGCAAAGTATGTATGCCCGAGGAAAAGAGGGGAATCATTGAGGCTTTGTGGAAGTATCCTGGCGTGGTGGCACAAAATTATGAGGATTTGAAAACTTACAATACCACCATCATCACGCATACCATCCCTCTCAAGACATAAATGAGGCCATTCCGTTAGTGATAGCATCCTATCAATGCCTTGTTGGAACCCATCATTTACAAAGAGGTGCATAAGTTGCTTTCGGCAAGGATTATTTTCCCGGTCAGGCATTCTACATGGGTGGCCAACTTGGTCCCAGTCATAAAAAAGAATGGGGATATCAGATTGTGTGTTGAGTTATGCAATTTGAACCGAGCTTCAGAGAAGGACAACTATCCAGTACCTTCATTGGATGAGGTGCTACAGATCGTCAATGGCTCTCAAATGATGTCTTTCCTTGATGGGTACTTTGGGTACAACCAAGTAATTGTACAATATGAAGACCGTCATAAAACAACATTGACGACTAAGTGGGGGACACTCACTTACAAAAGAATGCCTTTTGGGCTTATCAACGCTGGCACCACCTTCCAACATATTGTGGATATCACCTTCAAAGATTTGATTGGCAAGTACATAATCATCTACATGGATGATTTAACCATGTTTTCTAAAAGGTGGTGTGATCATGTCTCTGATTTATGCAAAGTGTTTTAGAGGTGTAGGGAATTTGGAGTTTCCCTTAACCCCAAGAAGTGCATTTTTGATGTAACTGAAGGTAGATTTCTTAGACATGTCATTTCAGAATGGGGAATCTCTATAGACTCTGAACATATCCAGTCCTTGCTGAAAATCCCACCACCAGGCAGCAAGAAAGAATTGAAACCCTTCTTTGGAAAGATCAACTTCATTAGGAAATTCATCACGGGTTTCACAAAAATTGTTAAGCCCCTCAACACTATGTTGAAATAGGATGCCAAAGTTGAACGGGCTCCCAAAGTTAAACAAGCCTTCGAAGAAATCAAACAGGCCATTGTTGAGGCGCCTGTACTAGTCAGCCTAAATTATCTAAAGCCATTCTATATCTACTCATTTGCTTCAGAGCATTCTTATGCTAGCATTTTGACTCAGAAAGATGATGAAGGAAATGAACACCCGATCATCTTCATGAGTGCTTCCCTATAGGTTTTTGAATTATGATACCACAACATAGAAAAGCAGGCATATGCCTTCATCAGAGTGGTGAAGAAATTTTGGCATTATATCCTACACAATAAAGTTTTTTCCATTATCCTTAACCCCACAGTAAAAACATTTCTCATGCAAAATGAATTGGGTGAATGAAGAGCCAAGTGGGACAGCCTACTCCAAGAATATGACATGGAGATCCAACCAATGAAGTTGGTGAGAGGATAGGTGCTCACTCACACAATTGTTGAGGCAGCAGCAGGGGCTTGACCCGAGCTCATGGTGTAGTAGTACCAGCTCGAGGATGTTTTCCTAGGAGAATGGTACAAGAATATTATTTATTATTTGCTAAACCACAAGTGTCTGCCTCACCTGGCGGGATTCCAAAAGTGTTCCCTTAGATTGAAGAGCAGTGGTTACATGTTACAAGGGTCTATTCTATACAAGAGAAATCAAGAAGGCATTTACTTAAGATGCCTTGGTAAGGAGGAAGCAGACTAAGTCTTAAAAGAGTTTCATGATAAGTTTGGCACTAGCCACAGATCTAGTCCTTCCACTGCACATCAAATATTAAGAGTGAGATATTATTGGCCAACCATCTTCAAAGATGCCCATTGTCATGTTCGCTTGTGTCACACATGTTAGACAGCCACCACCAAGGAGAAGAATGTTGTTGTTCCACTATAGCCTGTGCTAGAGATAAGGTTGTTCATGCAATGGGGCCTCGATTTCATCAGTTTGGTAAGCCCTCCA
>VDFB02018858.1:0-20946 GCA_007258455.2 Sequoia sempervirens | reverse complement strand
AAAACCAACTCCCCTCCATGGGGCATCTCTCCTAATCAACCCCAAACATGAATTAAAACCTCCATACTATGGTAGGTTTTCTTCTACTTGAAAAAACTAGACTACAACACAACTACCAAAATAAACAACACCAAACTTTCAAAAAGAAAAATGCATACCCACATATTCATAAAGGTAGCATAAGGAAGAGAATACCAACCTAATATAACCCCAATTTAGTAATAGTTGAAGGAGAAACCAGTAGCAACTTCGAGCTTCTTTTCTTCCTAGGCCTTCTACACTCTCCTCAAGGTAATGATTTCTAATATGCCCAAATATTTTCAAAAAAAACTCCAACAAAATTCCCTAATCCTTCATCTTCAATTGTGAAGGTGACAAGTGTCACCTCCACAATTGATCTCCCATCTCCCTTAACTCAACCCTTAATACTTTTGGTGTGAGGGTTCTTCAAGCATTGTAACACCCCACCAAAGAACCCTACAAGATGATAGAACTATAGTATACATTAATAGTAAAAAAAATTAAACGAATTAATAATGGAAAGCCTATCATAACTTAACATACAAACTAAACCAAGTCCTCTAAGGTTCCATGACTACATTACTAACACAACTAATAATAGAATTAAACATTAATCAATCATGAAAGGGTGAATCATGGAGGGGCACTACATCTTCCCCCCCTAAGATTCGACTTACTCTTGGAAGTCACAAGGTTAGAATAAAACATACACACATTAGTTCTAGAATTTATTAAATAATACCACATTCACCTTTCCTTTAATGTAAATACAAGCAACATCAAATAATCAAGCAAACCACATGTCAAAAATTACCTAAACCTTAATCAAGGTCGAGAGCAGGACCAATTGACCATAGACATCAGACTACATTGACAAGGTAATGGACTGGATACTCATCCTCTTCGAGGATGATGGCTAGGGTAGGGGGCCATACGTTATCTCTGTTCAACAATTTCCATTGGGTTTAAGGCACACTCAGACCTATCAATTCAGGTGGAGTCGATGCCTAGTACCTGCAACCTGCAACAAACAAAATGGTCGAACATATATATAATCATACAATCAGGCACACTGTGAAAGGAAATCACAGTGTAGAAGGGTACTCACGAATGATTAATGCGACACTATCCCTTTCACCCAAGACACATCTGAAGACAACACTCAGTAATCAAATCAACTCGTAAACCATCCGCTACATATCAATCATCAAAGCTGACTCATTACGCCAGAATGCTACTCTTCCACAAAATGCAACATAATTTTCACACAAAACACACATTTTTCATTAAATATTGATCATTTACACGCAAGTGTGCCGTAGAAAAATGGATCTTTAGACATTTTCATGGTCATTTAGGCCTTTTTCCTTTGATGATTGGCTTATTTTGCTTAGATTTAATGTTGTAATGTGACTTATACATTCACATTAAGTCTTGAACATTCAAATTATTAAGACTTTATGATGTCTTGTAAAGGTGATGTGAAGTGTTGTAACACATTTCTACATTTTTCTAGACTCTTCTTATCCTAATTCATCTAAAAACTCCCTTTTTATCACTTACCAAGTCTTATTCTAAAGTGATGTAAAGTATTGTAACAAGCTTTCACGCTTTCCTAGACTTGTCATCACTAAATACACCTTTCTTGTGCTTTATTTGACCCCTTTATGCACTCATAGGCCTTAATTAAGTGTATTTTTTAATACAAACTCGACAAACAACATTAAAGGAAATATAATTTATGA
Organism: Sequoia sempervirens; assembly: GCA_007258455.2. NCBI lineage: Eukaryota > Viridiplantae > Streptophyta > Pinopsida > Cupressales > Cupressaceae > Sequoia > Sequoia sempervirens. Next base: position 19,180 of record VDFB02018858.1, on the reverse strand, counting down.
CACCCACTCAAATGCCTTGAGTGGGACCCATTCGCCATGGGTGGCGAATGAGTCCCTCTTGGCACAAAATTTAAAATAAATTCAAATTTCTTTCGGGTTTTTATTCATTAATACCTTAGGTATGCCTGTGATGTATTTTTGGGAAATTAGGGCATAAGTGTGTATAAATAAGTGTTTTTCTATCCATTTTAACCCCCAATCACCTAATTCACCTAGCTCACTAATTCACTCATTCATCCATTCAATCATTCTAGCATTCAAGCATCATAGCATCATTGAATCAAGCATCTTGGAGTAGCCATTGACATATCTTCAGACTTCAACAACAAGGGTTTGGTGAGTTTATGACACTTGCATGTTGTTTTTTCATCATTCTTTTCTTATTTCATTTCATTTCTTTATCAAGGGTTTGATTACCAAAGTGGGATTTGACCAAGGAAAATCCCTATACTCTAACTCTTAACCATTTTCCCCCTCTTTGCATGTGTGTTTGTAGGTCTTGTAGGCAGATTTGTCAAAGAAATAGGTGTTGAAAAGTGGTCAACAAGTCATCAAATCCATTCAAGTCAACAAATACCTAATTCAAGCTTGGAGACATCATTCAACCCGTTTTCTGCAGATTTGGATCTGTCAACCCAACAAGAAGACAAGTGTAGATCTAGACCCATAGAGTTGGCTTAAAAATTTGTAGATTTTTGTGGGAGAACTGATTCACCATTAGTGGTGAATGAGCCCCACTGCTAGGCTGGAAAAAGTGTTTTTTGCAAATTTCAGTTCCTGACAATCAGAAACCTATTTTAGCAAAGTTTACCAGAAGCAGGACTGATTCGCCATCTATGGCGAATGAGTCCCACTGGTCATCAACAATGATCTCTAAGACATTCCAGAACCTTCCAACATCAACATTTTGTCTCCAGGTGCACTCTGTTCAGTTTCATTCAATTCTGATTTCATCTGTGCATGTTTCTAGTTCATTTATGCATATCACATTGTGTTTTCAAACACTTCATATTTCTTAGGTTTTGCACAAATAATCAATTAGTTTTATTAGTCTTTTCAATTTAGATGTTTCATTTAGGCATATTTTCAATGTACTTGCATTAGTTTGAGTTAACCACCTAGATTTTGGTGTGGGATCTATCTCTTTCCTTTAGGTGAAAAACGCTAATTGAGCAAAAGAGTCATAGCATCTTACACCCCTAAAATCTATGGTTCAGCAAGACATTCCACTTTACTCATTTTACAACACTAAACCTCATAATGTATGTGACACAAGATCATGATTTTACACCTTTCTAGAAGCATGGAAACATAATTAATCACTTCATAAGTACTATATTCATGATTTAACACACATTCCTCACATGCGTACATAATTTCACATTACCGGGAGTCACATCACAAGGCTACACAAGGGTCCATAATGCATCCTCGATGGAAAGAATATCAGTGCATTGTGCACTACACTGAGAGTCATATCCTTTCCACCAGTTTTTTGCACCATTGGACAAACACCACCAAAGGACAAATCTTGGGTTGCTAAGCGAGGATAACAAAAGGAAGGAAACATAATCACAAGAGTACACACAACTAGGACAACATAATGGGATCATATGAAACCGAAGTGTCCAGCGTATGAACCTAGGCTTTGATACCAAGTGTAATGCCCCGCCAAAGAACCCCAGAGGACGACACAACTATAGTACATTAACGGTAAAAAAAAAAATAACGAATTAATAGTGGAAAACATATATCATAACTTAACATACAAACTAAACCAAGTCCTTTAAGGCTCCATGAATGCATTACTAACACAACTAATAATAGAATTAAACATTAATCAAACATCATGAAAGGGTGAATCGTGGAGGGGCACTACAAGCATGCTTGAAAGCTACATGCCTTGACCAACTTTGAATTTCATTACAATTAAAAAGGGCTCCAAAAGGGGGTCATTTTAATTGTAAATTAACTTTTAAACTCATAAAATTATTCATAAGTCCAAACCTTATGATCTAGGGTCATGGAAAACCATTAATAGACAAATTAAACACATTAAATCAACCTTTAAACTTGGGTTTAACATGTGATTGCATTCAACTCAAACAATAACCCATTACCAACGTATTTACATCCAATCTCATGTAAAGCATAACAATTAAACATTACTAAGAACAACCACACTTAGTGCTCATGAGCAATATCCTTATCACATAAAAATCATAACACATAAGATGCTAACCTCTCCAAATAGGTTAGGTCGGATTCACAAGTATACACATTTTTCACCTTGGAATTTTCATGGGTCCACTAGTCATGGACTAAACTTGCACACTCAATTGTAATAGTTAATCCATCATCCATAATAAAATTGAAGTATGAAATGTACAACATGAGATCTCTATAATAGCATTTCAAGATTAAGCAACTCATTACATTCATTGATCCCATGTCACTAATATCATAACATTAATCAAATCAACTTCAAAGATAATTGAACATGAATGCACTACATGTGGTATCCATCATAATTCGTCTAATCATATAATCAAGTGCTCGTAAAATAACAAATGACAAGATCACTAGATTAGTTTGATCAGTTGCATAATACCTCAAACCATATCAATAAGGTAACATACATGCATGTGTATAATGCATTTAAATTGTTGTACACCCTGTTGTGTTACTAATTTACTTCTACCTAGTTGGGTGAAAATACTTTAAATGAGTGTATTTATGCTTCAGGTGTTTTGGAAATATGAAGAATAAATGTTGATTCAATTTGATGTTATGAAATGATTTTGATTGAGAAATATATAATGTAAATGGATGTTTTTTTTTTGACTGACTACTATTGCAATATACTAAGCTGGATGCAGGAATAAAATCAAGCCTCCAAAAGAGAGGGAAAGTATCACTCAGGAGAAGAACTTGGTCTATTAACCTTTTGGTAAGACCTAAACTAATATTTCACACACACACTTCTAGTTTGGTCGGGTCAGGATAATAGCTTGGGAAATAGTAAGTTACCTCTAGTCTTGTTTGAGTATGATTAGAAGTAGTTAGGGTTTTATTTGTGAACGTTCTTATTTTGGGGGTTAAACTTGTGCTGAGTCTCTTTGTGTTGAGTGCTTCTTTATGTGTTTATATTTAATTGATGGGATATATACATAATATATATATATGTATGTATGTATGTATCAATGATAAACTCATACACATGAGTAAATATGTGCATGAGTATACAAAGATAGACGTATCTACACATGCTCATTGATGGATTACCCATATGCATGGGAATATCGATTGAACAAGGTGACATATATATATACACTTTGTGTATATATATCAATCGATATGGTAGTTAATATATGTGTTTAAGCATCAAGGCATGATATATATTAACATACATGTATGTATTGACGAAAAGTAAATGTCCATACTAGTATATTAATATGTATATATATTCATACCTATATATAGTTATATATATGCATGCATTAATATGTGAATGTGAGAATATGTGTATGTGTATTTGTATATCGGATAATGCATTTTATAAAAATTTTAAGTTGATATATATATATGTGTGTGTGTGTGTGTGTGTTAATAGTATCAAATAACACAAAAATATTATAAAGCACATAACTTATATTGAACATTATGTACTATATCTATAATGCACAAGATATACTATATGTATAATGTGTAGCATATACTATATGTATAATGTGCAACATATACATATAGTATATTGCACATATAAAAAGGAAATTGCACACCAAAGTGGACAACGCATAAACATTATGGAAAGCATTTAAATACTAAGTGATATGAAACTTTGGTAGCACATGGCATCCAATGTTAAACCAACGTGTGATATAATTTTCCAAAGACTAAGTCAGAAATATAAAGGTAAAGCGAACACTCATGCATAAGAAACTTTGACCTGGTCATAAGAAAACAACAACCAAAGAAATATGGGCGCATGATGTTTTGGTGGCACCAATATATGAAAGTATGAGCCTGATAGAATTCTAAACTGTAATATGAATTCCTACTTTGAAGAAAATTAAAATAAGAGAATTGGTCAAACAATAAGCTAGTCAAATAGAGTTGACCTATAGAAGGCAATAACCTTGCATTTTTTACTATCATTCTTGTTGTCCATTTGAATAAGTGACTCATTCACCATGGTAAAATATAGTTCTGTATGTGTTTACTGTGTAATGATTTTAACAGCCAACTTTTCTTTTTCTTGCTAGGTCGAACCTTTTGGAATGAGAAGTGTCATTTTGATAGCTTGTTTCTAGCCTACAATTGCTCACTTTGGTGTATAAATAGAGGTGCTTTCTCCCTCATTTGGGATGCATATCTACATTTTTTTTTTATCGGTAAAGGGAACTTTTTAAGGTACCTAACACTATTGTTGTTAGGTGATCCCACAATACTGGTTTACAATTTTTGACCAAACTGGACACTAAACTGATTTTTTCTAACTAAATCTTCACTTTCGGGCACCTATAACAGCTAAACTGTGAGGAATTTGAAGATGATGCAAACTAGTGATTTGTGACATTTTGTCTGTAGATTCTAAATATATTTTTTTCAAAATTTTTGGAATTAGATTGCACTTCTTTTTCCATCTCCTTCGAAAACTAGTTTTTTTTTCAATAAACACCATTTTTAATGAGTGACACTCACTGTATAACACAACTTTTTTTCCATGAAGGATAAATTCTATTTTTTTCAAATTTAGATTTGTAACTACGATATCTAGTGCTTCCAATTGGTTTCATAGTGTTTTATTGAATAATTTTTCCTTAATCAAGTTTTGAAGTCCAACCAATTACAATTCAGACATGGGCAAACCGTATAACACATAACTTTTCTTGTATGTATCAAAATTCTTTTTTTTTGTTGGATCAAGGACTTCAATATCTAGTGCACTCATATTTTTCAATTTTTTTTTGATAATCTTCTATTTTTCCACATGTGCAAAACAAAGAGCTTGATTTTCGATGAAAAACCTACATTCACAAGAAATAAAAAAATTAATATAATAATAAAATTAAATTTATTTAAAATTATAATTTTTAGGAAGCTTATAATAAGAACTACATAATTACATAATATAAATTTTAAATGAATTCATTTGATCCCCCAAAAGGTAAATCAAAAGTGGTTTTTTATCACCATTTTGATAGGTGTAAAGGAGACTTCATTATAGGTATGGCTTAAAACTAGCGGGTTTCTATCCAAGAGGGTTTGATCTAAGGTAGTTTGATCAAAATCTCTTCAATTGAAATGCTTTAAATGGAACTTTTTAAGGCTTAAATCATTATATTTTCTAAAAATATGTGATTTCAACAAAAAATGGAATCTCCCAGAAATTGTAAACTAGCTTTGTGGGATCACCCTGTTCAAATCCATGAGTCCACAAGCCCAACAAAAACACAAAGCCTGTGAGCGTAGCAGACCAGCGAGGATTTGAACCTTGGTGGCAGCGTCACCAAGCAAGTGTTTCAATTGATGTGTTATATGGGTCACCCCTATGCATATCTACATTCTTTCTATTAATTTATGAGTTGTTATTTTCTATTTTTTTGAGTTGAGAGAGAGTCTGTGAGTGATTTTGTGAGAGGTCTTGAGAGAAAGTTTTGAAGGGAAGAAGTGATAATTGCTAAGTTGCAAGCTGATTTTGGGAGAAGGCTGAGCTAGGAATCATGTTTGATCAATTGGAGCATTGCTTAAACATGCATGTTGATTTCTACTCTTTTATACTTTATATGTAATCAAAAATATTGTGAGACATTGTTTGCCATGTTTGGGAAATTTGTTTAGTTTCTTGTTAGGGAAAGTATATTCTCTTCTTTTTGTGAAAGTAAAAGACTCTTGATAGTCTAGGGATCTTTATTGTTTGAGTGTATGCATTTATTCCATATTAAAGAATTGGTGTTTATAGAGGGTTTAAATACTATATTATGGATAGAGCTTATATATCTTTAATGCTTAGCTTAAGTTGATTCTTAGAGTTACTTTGATTTACTTAGTAGAAGTGTCTTAGATAACATAGAGGTTATAGGTTATTCTTGGGGTTAAGGTTACTCTATGGCATAAGGGGATAGCCTATGCATAGGTTATGAATGATCAATATAAATCGAGCTAGGAAGGTGGGAAAATCATATGATGTCCAATCGAAGTATTGAGTGATGAATACTTTGGCCAAAGTAGTGTAATTTGCAACTATTACACAGTTAGTCACTATGATCTAGGTTTACATACTAGGAAGGGAATGTCATATGTGTAGGTTGTAGCCATTGTGTGACAGATCTAGATATGTAGGACACAACACTAGGCTTAGGGAAGGTCATTATTATTATGAGGTTACTAGTTCCCAATCTCTTTGTTGAAGGGTAGGGTCATCTACCAAGTTTGGTGGATGTGTAGGGGACCGCAGTTAGTCCAAGGTTGGAAAAAATGTTCTTGAGTGATGCTTCTTCTCATCATTTGGTGACCAATATTTTATGGAGGATACTTGGACCATTCGTACATCCATTTCTAGTAAGCTCAATGGATCCTTGAGTGTATTTTATATCCATTTCTATGGAAATATTATAAAAGAGAAATGTTATCATGTACTATGTAATCAAAACATTGGGAAGTTGTAATACTTTGATTTAATGCAATGGGAAAGTTTTGAAAGATATTTATTTCAAATGTGCATGCTATCTTTATATTTGAAAAGAAAAAATTTATTGCTCATAATGCTTAGATGCTTAAACTATTTACTTGATGTTATAAGATAGAAAAGTTATAGTGTAGAACATGGTATTAGAGCTACTAGGTTTAGCTCTAGAACCTATGTGCTCAGTATGTTTTCCCTTCCAACATTATATGAGTCCAATGTTTAGAAATTCTTGTGTTAGGATGATACGTCTTAGGTTAACTACAAGAAAGTCATTGATCAGAAATGAGTGCTACCTACGTGCCAAGAAGGAAATAGAAGCCCTTGTTCATACCATAGAGGGAATCAATCATGAAAATGCCATTTGGCTAAGAGATACTAAGACTATCAATAACACCCTTTCATGAATCAGTCAAGAAAAAAAGAAGGATGAGAGATGATGCAAATTTCAACTACTTACCATTTATTTCTCCGGCCAAGTCAGACTCATTATCACTTTCCAGGGATTTTCCCTTAGAATGTAGTGTTAGTCTAGCATTGATATTTAGAGACCCTTGAGTTATACCTATGGCCGAAGTTATTGTTATGGCCTCTAGTGGTCAATTTGAGGGATATGTTCCCTGAAGTTATGTATCAGAAGATAAATATGAAGGTTACTTCCCTTTTTAGGATAGAAATGAGCAAGAAACAAATGGTTACATCCCACATAGTTATATGTATCTAAGAGTGAATTTGATGGATACTCTCCTCTTGACTATTTAAATAGTAGTTCTATGTAAAAGGAAGGATATTGAAATCCTTATGAATAAAAGAAAAGTTGTGTTTTTATCAAAACTTGTGTATGAGAACCTAAATGAAATTCTTATGTGATTATTTTCTCTTGTGAATATTTTCTATGCATTTAGTAAACCACGATAGGATCTAATTAAAGATGAACCTCTAGGTATTACTTTACTTGAGACAATGGTTAGGACAAGAACCAATCCTGGAGGAAGTCAAGAATTGTTTCAAATGGTAAGTAAATCAACATTAACCAGTTAATACGTGAGACAAAGTCAAGAATTTTCTCATTTAATACGTCAACCAAGTCAAGGATTCTATAGCCAACAATACCAAATGCAAAGCTATGCCATGCATCATGTGTTATTCACAATGATAATCAGTTCCTACTAGCAGTTGTAAGCTTTTAAATCACCTTCCAAAGACATGGTCTATATCGACCTTTATTCCATAGTATATATCGACTATAAGTCAACCTTATGAATCAACTTTAATAATTTAGAGTTAGTTGATTTCAATTGACATATACAATATGTATACTATATATATTATTATATATAAATATAGGGCGGGTGCATGAAGATGGGTAGCAATTTTGTGGCCACTTTTTTAAAAAAAAATGAAAACTCATAACGCAAGCGTGTTATAATGTGCTCGCGTTATGGCTTGGTGTGTTGAGCCTGAGGATTGGCCACCACAAAGCCATAATGTGAGCGCATTGTAGCGCACTTGCGTTATGACATGTTAAAAGCAAAAAAAAGGAGGTCAAATTCATTTTCATTTCTGATTGTTTTTTTCTTGTTGCCCGCGGCCAAAAACACCAGAATTCCACGCTCACATTCTAGGAGGATCTTTTTTACAAAATCTTCATCAACAGTTGTTGATTCATTGCTAGGATGTCGTCACGTCGACAAGGAAGTCAAAGAGGTAAGTATTGCTTTTTTCTTCTTCTGAATTTGTTAGTTTTAGGTTGTATTTGATATTTATTTTTTGAATTTGTAGGAGATGTTAATCAACCTGGAAACCCTCCTCAAAATCCACAACAAGAACAAAATCCTCAACCACAACAACAACCTCCTCCACCAATCCCTCAATACCCTCCTAGAACTCAACAAAATTTAATGGGTGAAATTGAGAACAATAAAAAAAAATATTGAGGATTTAATCAGGAGGTCAAATGATCCAAACAGTTCAACTGTGAAATAACCCTGGTAACTTCATTGCAAGATATGTTAAAAAATGTAGATTCAATCAGCATACAAATAACTAGTTGGTAGGATAGGAGGCATGCAACTAGGGATTTTTACTAAGATAAATTATCATATAAAGATGTAAAAGATTTAAAAATTACAAAAGGTGATTTGTGCACATTATTCACTAACCCACATTCAAATGCAAATCTCTCCCTCAATGCGAAGAGGTTTCCTATTCATTGGTGCCACCACCAAGAGATTATGAAATATTTTTGGGATAGGTGGTACATGGTTTTTGATGACCCACCTGTAATCAAGGGAAAATCTCAGAATAGTTAAAGGGGTTAGCACAATAACATTAAAATTCCAATGAAGTAACAAAGTACAAAGGAAATGATATGAAAACAAAAGAAACAAAGTTACCCCAAGTCTTCATCTTCCATGCTTCACCTTTGTTACACCTCCTAGCTTGCAGTAAATAAGAATGCCCTCAGATTTCAAATGAGCAACTATGACAAATGACAAAGCCCTATGCAAGTGTTGAAGGATTTGTATAAAAGAAATGACCTCACAATAGACTAAAATGACAATGACTGCAAATGACAATAATAATAACCTAAGTTGAAAGAATGAGCATGAGATAGAGAGATAGAGAGCGAGAAATAAGAACAAAATTGCCCTTTTATAAAAACTGCAATTTCGAATGTGTAGCCAGGATGAGAAGATGACAAATACCCTAGAATCAATGGTCAAGATTGAATGTTGTAGTATGAATTAGGGTTAGGTCAAAATTAGGGCAATGACAAGAAATGAATGGCTAAGATTGAATTATAAGATAATTCAATCAAGGGTCGAAATTAAATGAGATGTTATGAGATAAGATTTGATTTGGAAGATAAGATTGGCATGGACAAAGAGGTTGCTGGAGAAATTAAATAATAAAAATTATTTAATTTAGGTGACCAATGAATAATTAAATAATAAAGATATTCTTTAATTATAGAGGAATGACAAAGAATCATTTTGAATTAAATAAATGAATTCAAAATTCAAGAGAGTGGACTCATTAAATAAATTAAATTTATTTAATTTATTGAAAGAAGAGACTAAGGAATAATTAAATAATTAAAATAATTATTTAATTATAGTGGAAAGTAGACAAAAATTAAATAAATAAGAATTTATTTAATTTTAGAAAGAAGGGGACTTAATTAGTGACGTAATTAAATAAATAAAATTTATTTAATTAATCAAGAAGAAATAAATGACCAAGGGGAATTAAATAAATTAAGAAATTTATTTAATTAAAGGAAGACTTTAGACAATTAATGACGTATTTAATAAATAAAATTTATTTATTTAATTAATCAAGAAGAAATAAATGACCAAGGGGAATTAAATAAATTAAGACATTTATTTAATTAAGGGAAGACTTTAGACAATTAATGACGTATTTAATAAATAAATAAAATTTATTTATTTAATAATCATGAAGAATAAAATGACATGAATTAATTAAATAATTGTGAATTATTTAATTAATAGTCTAATGTGGACCAAGGACATAATTAAATGACTTAATTATGCTAGGACTAAAGTGGTAAAAATGAAGTTTGCGGTGCCCAGGTCATTTTAGGTGTTCAAGATCTCCTCCTTGTCATAATGTTACGTCGTGACAGTGACAAAAGAAAAATAAGTCAAAAAATGCCCCAAGGCAAAATAAGATGAGGAAGAAATGACAAGAGTGTGGTTGTGGTATGCCCCCCGAGAGGACGTCGTGGCCACCCAAGAACATGGGTGCTCAAATTAATGAGAAATAGAATATGAAGAGACAAAAGAAAAAATGTTAGTGCAAAAGATCATGGATGGAATGCTTATATGAGATGGGTGAGAGAAGATGACAAGACCAAAGAAGATGCATGTTAGTTCCTAGACCAAATCCCTTGAAACCCTACCATAGGTCATCATTTATTGCCTCTTAATCATCATTGTATAGATTGTTGTGGGAAGGGCAAACAAACACCATGATATGACACATAGACTGGTGCAAGGCCGTACCATCACATAAGACAAGCAGTCACAGACAAGGAAGATCATGACTCATACCAAGAGCGTTATTGCCCCAGTCTTTGTCAGAATCAACCACAAGCAGAAAAAGACAAAAATGACAAGTCATGAAACGTCATTGCTCCTCTAAATCCTGTTGCCAGGACATCCTTGAGGAACTAGCAACATGACTGTCAGAAATAAATAAGATAAAGCCATTATCATGATACGTCGCTGCTTTTCTAAATCCTTTTGTCGGGATCTCGCTGAGAAACTAGTAACATGAGTGTCAAAAGACAAGACAAATGTCATGATACATCACTGCTTCTCTAAATCTCGGTGTCAGGATCTCGCTGAAAAACTAGTAACATGATAAAAAGCCAAAAACGAATGCCAAGTATTTGCCAAGTGTGTCTAGATGCCGAGTGCATTGATGTGTCAATGTAAATTTAAATGATGCCAAGATGACAAATGCTGAAGGTTGCCATATTCAAGAAGGACACATCCTGAATAATGTCGATGTATAGGAAGGACACATCCTAAAACACCAATGTCAGAGTTTTGTTCTTCAGAAGGACACATCTGAAAGAACGATGATGCCAAGAGGAATGATCCTTAAGTGTCAGAAAGGATCCCTCAAAAATGTCAAATGATAGGGACGATGCCTAGGAAGGACACATCCTAAGGCACCAATGTCAAAGTTTTGTTCTTTAGAAGGACACATCTGAAAGAACGTTGTTGTCGAGAGGAATGATCCTTAAGTGTCAGAAAGGATCCCTCGAAAATGTCAGATGACAATGCCGATTCCTAGGAAGGACACATCCTAAGGCATAAATGACAGAGGTTATTCTTCAGAAGGACCCATCTGAAAGGTAACCAAGAGTTGATTCTTTGACTGGTTGCGATAATTTGACTTGTTTTGACTAAGTTTGACTTGTGTTGGCCATATGTTGATATTGTCATGATGATATGTGCACTTGAGATTGTCCTTCTGTGATAATGATTGTCATGATGAGTTTTGTTCTTTTGGGAAAGATTCGTGTTGTCTTGAAGACTTTTTGACATGTGTGCCAGTGTGATGCCATGAATCCTAATGGACTGACCTAGTGTGGCCTCGGGGGCTCATCGACAGATGGCCTTGCCTACGTCATACACTCAAAGACCCTGAACGGAGACATGACCGACCGGCTGTTGACCGGATTTCTTAATTCATTTTTTTGTGGATTTTGACATTGATTGAATGTTTTGTGTTTTTTCTCCTGACCTTTTATGATTTTTTTAGGTCTTTTTTCAAGACATTTTATGATGTTTTGTCTTTTTTTAGGACATTTTATGATATTTTTTGTCTTTTTTCAGGACATTTTATGATTTTTTTGTCTTTTTTCAGGACATTTTATGATGTTTTTTGTCTTTTTTCAGGACATTTTATGATGTTTTTTGTCTTTTTGTTGTTTTATGATTTTTTTTGGATTTTGACGTTTAAGAGGATCGTGACAAATGCATATGACTGATGCCTACACATGGGAATCCAAGGACAAACATGATTGTGCCCCTAGTCAAGCTGAATACCAATTGACAGGTGATGACAACGTTGTTTGACATGGGAAGGACGCATCCCGAAACAATGTGAGGACAATGACGATAATGTGACGAAAGTATCGAGGTCGACAGCCGGGCCAGGAACGAAGTCAAGTAATGTTTTGGATAATGTGCTTGTATGGATTAGACTCGTTGCATTTGGAATGACTTGGTTAGGGCTAGATGGGATGATGGAGTTTCCTTAGACCATTTGACAAGGGAAATCCAAGATAGGTGACAAGCATAAAAGGACAAAAGGTCGCCTTGGTAAAGGACGGGAGACATGAGACTAAGGGAATATCATATGGTTTTCAAGGAATATGTCATTTAAGGACAATAAGACTATGACAGTCAATGACATGATGTTTCATGAATCGTGTATGACCGAAGGATAGACATGTCAAGAGTTTTCCCAAAGCATGATTTATGTGTGCCAATTTTATGTCAAGACCAAGGTAGGTGGGAAAATGGACATAAATGATAGGGCTTAGATGGATGTCAATGTCATGAGGAAGGCATGGGAAATGAGACGACTTGCCCCCAAGTGTAAGAGTCCACATAGACGATTTATTTTACACATGACGCCTTGCTGTGTTTTCACTATGGTACTTATCCAGCATACTGCTTGCCGTGTTTTCACCCATTGATGAAATTCTTCTCTTAATCGTTTTCTTTGACTTTTTTTTTTTTGTGTCACTGGCATGCCCGCTTGCCGTGTTTTCATCGTGGTGACAATTTTTTTTTTTTTTTTTTTTTGTATTTTGATTTCAGGATAGACCGGATGTGCTTTAGATAACCACCGATTGTCCACGACAATGCCGAGCGTAGAGATCGGGTGCCATGATATACAATAATGACCTTGTCAAGGAGTTGTCTGGTCGTGATCATAGCACTTGTATACAACCGCATCAATGTCATTGTGATCCTTTCTCGACGCATCAGAATTACCTATCAAAATAATGCCATTAATCGCAATAGGAGTGCCGCGATAACCTTGTGATAAAGAGTTGCTGCCATGATGTGACTGATTTGTGACGTAGGATTTTTGGACTTTAGGCGAGATGTAGGATTATGACAAATGATGGTGGACATGGAAAGGTTGTTTGGACGTTTGGATGAATCACTTTTTATTTTCCAAACTTGGGATGGTGGATGACGGATTTTGGAGGGATGGTGTTAGGAACCAACACTTTTATATGTCTTGATTGATGACCATTTTGAAGGAGGTGGACATGTGTTATATGTGGGAGTCCTCTTGTCTTGTGGCTCCACATTGTAATTGACTTTTGTATTTGACTTGGTGTCTTTGTTTGATCCATCTTTCTTTGGGATCCATTTTAATTTCATTTGTCCACTTATCCTTTTGTTTGATTCAATTGTCTTTGACATTTGATTTTGATCTTTGACTTGTAAGACTTTTGTTTTTGTTGGTCCCAAAGGAGAGGTTGATCCATGATAGAATGACTCGGCTCATGTGGGTGGAGGAGGTTGGTATAAATCCATGACAAGGATCCTCATGGACCTACTTGACATTTTGTATCCCATTAAAGCTGCCCCGCATCGGTGGAGTGTACCAATCACATCGCTTGATTTGTTGGTCCGAGAAATAACCAAGACCTCGATGTCCTAATCAAGCCGTAGATTGGTTCAAGAATGCCTTGCTCATGTATGCCTAGTCCTTTGCCTTGATATTGCATGCTTTGACAGATTCTATTTGCGATGGGGTATTTGTTGTTTTGAAAGCAAGATGCTAACCCATCATGATGTCTATGGACACTGCCACTTGTAATATTTTCGTCTGCAAGAAAGCCTGCTCTGACAAAGATAGATGACCCTAGTTGATAAAGTGTCTTAGCTTCATTTTCATGTTGGACATATTCCTGACTGATGTCTTTGGTTTGATCATGCGACATGTCAGGTTCAAATAATTCTCTTGGTGCTTCCAAAGAAATGTCGAAGCCATCATTATAGTCAGTGTGATAGAGTCCAGTAAATTCAGCTATAGCTTGATCATTTTCAAATATGTCTATATTGGAATACTCTTGTGCTTGAGGAGTATCGTCTATGTGTGTAATGGAGGCAAGTGTCTCATTTTGGAAACTATCAATAGTCGAGGCCTGTATAGGATTGGAAAGTGTTTGATCATGAATTGCGTAAAGGTCAAGGAGTGGATCGTTTTGGACTTCTTGGTCAATGGCAGGGTCTTGGTCAAAGATGGGGTTGTCATGGATTTGGACTTCTTGGTCAATGGTAGGTGTATTTTGGATGTCATGATTGTCTTGAAGGACTTCTTGAATGGAGTTTAAGATAGGGTCATGGGATGGACTACCTTGTTCTTGACATGAGGGTGACATTATAAGGTTATGCTTTGGGCTTTCATTTTGACATGTATCCTCAAGTGTAGACGATGGGATGTGACTTTGAGTAATGACAGAATTTTCATGACTAGATGTGGCTTGTGAGGGGATGACTTGAAAATGATTAATGGATGAAGGACTAGGACAAGACGTGGGGACTTGGACGGGACTAATATGTGAAGGACTAGGATATGACATGGGTATTTGCATTGGACTAGTATGTGAAGGACAAGGGTATGATGTGGAGACTTGGATCGGATATGACAAGGAGTCTTGGACCGAATATGACATAGATTCTTGGACTAGATTAGGATGTGATGGTATAGGATGTGACATGGGGACTTCGACCGGATATTCCATGGAGTCTTGGATTGGATTAGTGTAAGGTTGACTAAAATATGATGTGGAAACTTGGACTGGATTGATATGGTATGACGTGGGGACTTGACATGAGTTGATAGATGGTTGATAAGGAATACAGACTTGGATGGGATTAATAGGTGAAGAGTCAGAATATGACATGGAGGTTTGGAATGGACTATTGGACAGTTGGCTTTCCTTGTCAAGGTTAGGATAAGGGTGATAAGTGGACATTTGTTGTGAATTAATGGTAGGATTTATGTCGAGTAAATTTTGGTAGTGAGGGTAGATGGACGGAGGACTAGGACTGATGGGTTGTTGGTATGAAGGACCTTGATTTTCGGCTTGGATAAATTGTCTCCTAAAGTCTGAGGCTTCTTGGTATTGACCTCTACAGAGTAATTCGTATTCAATTTTACTAGCAAGCCTATCCATATCTTGGCGAAGGGAAGACAAGGTGGTGGATGTCATGATGTTGTTAAATGCAAAGTGATAATGATGTTTTTCTAAGGGAAAGGACTAATGCAAGGTGATAAAATTGGTCAAGAAAGGATGCCAAATGCTAAGGTGACAATGAAGATGTTGACTAAGGAAAATGACCAATGCTAAGTTTAGATACCAAATGAGGACTATGATGGACAATACCAAGTCTAAGTTCAAAATGAGGACTAAGATTGTGTTTTGATGTCTTGTTGAAAAGTCTGAGTTGTCCAAGGTCGATTGTTTGTGTCTAGATTTGTGAATATTGTGTATAATGTTTGAAAAATCCAACAAGCACTTGACAAGCACAATGTTTTGGGTGTAAACAAACACACATAAGACAAGCACAATCCTAAAAAGGCCAATAGGCCAAGGGTTTGTATACTTGGTATAGCCCACCGATATACCCCGGATTGGTGATAAACACCTTTCCTTATCGAGAGCGGATAGCTTAGAATTTTGGTGGCATTGGCTCCCCTCCACGACTCATTAACGTCATTCGAGCACACCAAATTTGAATTCTTGGGTGGTGACTTCCCAAGAACTGCTATCTCTACTCAAGGGGATCAGTAGTGAGTGTCTTCAGGCATGATACTGTACCCTGCACTATACCAAGCAACGGCCAAAGAACGGTTGGACACTAAGACAAGAGGTTTTTAATTCGGGCATTCCGTTCGTGGGGCGTGATCCATGCGGCGAGAGTCCCCTTTCGGATCCATCTCGTCAGAACCACGCTCGTGATTCTTGGGCTTTCCCCAAGAACCCACTTTTATATACTGGCTGGAAGTCCCTCGGTGTCAGGGTGCTACTGGTCTGAGTCGTCCTGGGGTGAGTACTTTTTCCCACCAGAACAGGCCCAATTTCTAGAGTCAGCAACCGTTTCTCTTACACCCAGGATCGCACGAATGCGCAAGGGGAGAGGATACTCCGATATACTGAATCGTGAAGGGTAAAATAACAGAAAAGAATGGGTCTAGTTTTCTGATCACAAGGTTTTCACCAAGTGAGAGCATACTCACCTACCATTCTACAATCACAATCAAGCATAAAAGACATGATTTCATTTTATATGCACCAAATTCAAATGTTTGCTACTCTAAGAAAAACAAGCACAAAGTTTTGTTAATCCTTCTTTGACATGCGAATCTGCAAACAATGAATATTAGTAGTCTCTTATGCAATGGTCTTCGACAAACGAATGAGGATTGCCACATGCTACAAGAAAATATTAGTAATACAAGAAAAATCTAATCTAGTTAACATGCAGGAATAAAGACACAGAAAAAAAATAGAAAACTAGAAAACCAGTAAACAGAAAAACCCGAAAATCAGAAAATCAGAACCTCAAAACTGAAAGAAAAATTTTACCAGACAGATGCGGTGTGGCATGGAAAATGTGTCGTTCGGGTCTTTGAATGCGGCTCGGAATATCAAGTGCGTTGCATAAAACCAGAAACCAGAAAAACCCGAACGCAAAAAAAAAATTTAAAAAAAAAAATGTTACCAAACACTATATGTATATTTGCATGATTATGGCTCGTGCGACATGCGGCCATACCGATGAAAGTACTATACCGATTTTGCGCTTGGTACCGGATGGTAGCTTAATTAATTTTGCGTCATACCAATTTGGCAGCTTGCGTCGCATTTTTGGTAGCCATGCTCCTCGATTATGCAGCTATGGTTCGATATGCGCTATGCACTTTGAGCCCCGACATGGCGCCTCAGACTGCCTTGAAAATTGACAAAATACACGAACTGCACGGAAAATGATGCAAACAGAGAGTCGTTCACCAATGTAATCAAGGGAAAATCAGATTTGTTAGAGGGGGTTAGCACAATAACATTAAAATTCCAATGAAGTAACAAAGTACAAAGGAAATGATATGAAAACAAAAGAAACAAAGTTACCCCAAGTCTTCATCTTCCATGCTTCACCTTTGTTACACCTCCTAGCTTGCAGTAAATAAGAATGCCCTCAGATTTCAAATGAGCAACTATGACAAATGACAAAGCCCTATGCAAGTGTTGAAGGATTTGTATAAAAGAAATGACCTCACAATAGACTAAAATGACAATGACTGCAAATGACAATAATAATAACCTAAGTTGAAAGAATGAGCATGAGATAGAGAGACAGAGAGCGAGAAATAAGAACAAAATTGCCCTTTTATAAAAACTGCAATTTTGAATGTGTGGCCAGGATGAGAAGATGACAAATACCCTAGAATCAATGGTCAAGATTGAATGTTGTAGTATGAATTAGGGTTAGGTCAAAATTAGGGCAATGACAAGAAATGAATGGCTAAGATTGAATTATAAGATAATTCAATCAAGGGTCGAAATTAAATGAGATGTTAAGAGATAAGATTTGATTTGGAAGATAAGATTGGCACGGACAAAGAGGTTGCTGGAGAAATTAAATAATAAAAATTATTTAATTTAGGTGACCAATGAATAATTAAATAATAAAGATATTCTTTAATTATAGAGGAATGTGACAAAAAGAATCATTTTGAATTAAATAATGATTTAATTCAAAATTCAAGAGAGTGGACTACATTAAATAAATTAAATTTATTAAATTTATTGAAAGAAGAGACTAAGGAATAATTAAATAATTAAAATAATTATTTAATTATAGTGGAAAGTAGACAAAAATTAAATAAATAAGAATTTATTTAATTTTAGAAAGAAGGGGACTTAATTAGTGATGTAATTAAATAAATAAAATTTATTTAATTAATCAAGAAGAAATAAATGACAAAGTGAAATTAAATAAATTAAGAAATTTATTTAATTAAAGGAAGACTTTAGACAATTAATGACGTATTTAATAAATAAAATTTATTTATTTTAATAATCGCGAGGAATAATGACATAATTAATTAAATAATTATGAATTCATTTAATCAATAGTCAATGTGGATTCAAGGACATACCTTAAATGACTTAATTATGCCAGGGATGAAAGTGGAAAAAATGAAGCTTGTAGGCCTAGGTCATTTTATAGGGTGTCTACCACCATGCAACAATTGTGAAGTCCCACAATATTTCCTTGGGAAACTATACTATGCGTTCATCTCTAACAAAATCCCAAATTATTTTGATATGAGGGACTTTCAGGGGAGAGGTGGGGGTCAGCTCAAGATAGACTCAGCACAACCAAATCCCATGCTAATAAGTGAGACAAAACTCTCGCCAGGCTGTCTCAAGAACACATCGGCCATCCCTTCATGAAGGAGAATGTCAACATAGAGACTCTGCAAGCCATCATCACTTTGGTGCAAAGTGTCATCCAACATGTGAGCCCTCTTCTACAGCACCATCCAAGGGAATCTTCAAGAGGTGGGCCTCGATCCCATGTGTGTCAATCTTGTCGGGCGACTTGTTCATATGACCCCACCGACACTTAGGAGGCTGTTGCACAGGATCTATTTGCAGCTATGGAGATGGAGAGGGCAGCTAACATTTTGCATGACGTGTATGACATTAATACTCAGGTAAAAGTTAGCATGTTCATTGAATTTAATTTATTAAATTTCAATCTTGAAATGCAAGATTAACTAATTTTGTTTTATGATTTTAATAAACTTGCAGGGTTACAGTGTTGATACTGGATACACCAGCCCTACACCTACTTATTTCTGCAGTACACCTATCAGTGGGGTATGTAACTAGTAAACAATTATAAATTT
>VDFB02018857.1:0-20539 GCA_007258455.2 Sequoia sempervirens | reverse complement strand
TATTCCTTCCCCTTTTGCACATTAAAGAATTTTTTTAATTTGCTAAATATCTATTTCCCTCACCCATGAGAATATTCCAAAGAATATTCTCTTTCTTCAAGAAGGAATATTCTCCCTTATAGAAAACTTACAAGATTTCATGTGCAAGTTAACTTATAAGACTTCTTGTGCAAGTTTTGAGTGTGTTTGTTTGGAAGGATATGGACCCTTGATTCTTTCCTTGATCTATGTGATCATTGATCCATGTTTCATTTTTCCTTCATCCTTTATCATTTATTAACCTTTTTAATCTCAACCATTCATTTCTCATGTGTCCTATAAATAGGTCACTATTTGGAGATAAATGGATCCATCTTTTAATAACAAAATTATGTTGTTAAAATCACTTGCACTTGCACTCATATTTAGCATCATTTTACTTGCATATTAGCTTAGCTTCCATTAATGGTTTCCATGGTAACATAGATGCATTCATTTAGCTTATTTGGTAATTAGGGTTGGGGTATGTGTAGGATCATCATGGAAAAAACAGGCCCTTAAGTGGTAAAAAATTCAAAAAAATCAGATTTAGGCAACTTGACATAAAAATTTGAATAAGCTATCTATATTATTTCAAAAATATGTAAGAATAGAATTTTTAGCAAATTGAATGTAGTTTCTAAACTACTTTGTGGTTTCTTAAAAAAAAAAAATCTGCCTAGTAAAATTGAAGTTTCAAATTTTAGTACTTATATTTAAGGAAAAAAAATAAGTAGGTATCCTGTCTCAATTAATTCCTAACCACAATAAAATGATAACATTTCTTTATAATATTTTAGATATAAGTAGAGGACTCATGTCCCGATGTGATGCATATTTTTTTATAATTTTTTCCAAGTAAATAATTAATTATGAATTTTTTATTGCAACTTTTAAAAAATATAAAAAATTGTATGTCTGACCACCTTAACTTGGTCAAAACTTCATGAGATTCAATTTTATTTATTTTTAATCTTATAGTATGCAAAGCATAGAATGTGACACATGTTTTGGATTCAAAAAATGTGATATCGTTTGAAAGCTATAGATATTTTTCAATGAACCTATCAATTAGAACTTTAGTCATAATTCAAATAGAAAATAAATAATAATTATTTATTAAATTCAAAGTAAAAAAAAAATTATATTGGTGGAAAGCTGACAATCTACTTTAAAAACCCTTTACGTTTCATCAATTTTGGATAAAAAAAAGGTCATCAGCCACATACTCTACAAATACCCATCATATTGCCACTTTTTGGCCCATCATGATCTTGCACATACCCATTTTAATATTTTTAGCTTAAACTCTATTTAGATTAGCTTTGCATACATCCATATATATCATCTTAGCATAAATCATGTTAAAATAGCTTGCATCATGCTCATTTAGCTTTAAATCATGTTTTCATAAACATCTTTCATTAGTTTCATCGATTCTCTTCAATAGAATTGATCAAAATAGGCTCATTATCCACAAGATTAGGAAAGGGTCACCATTCCGCATCAATGCAACACCACTCCCCCAATAGGATAAGTTTTAATGGATTAGAATAGGTGTTTCTAAAGCTTTTGTAGTTTAATATGTTAGTTTTAATGGATTCCTAGTTTAGTTTTTATTGATTGATTTTATTGGGTTTGATGTTTAGTGGCTTGAATATGCTTCATATCCTCATGGATAAAGTGTAGACATCCCATACTAATCCACAGGTCACAATATGTATATATATATATATATATATATATATATATATATATATATATATATTTGTGTGTGTGTGTGTGTACTCACATTATGGGAAACATACAAACATATATATTAATATACATATATATGCATTTAAATATGCATACCTTGTTATTATTTGGTATGCATAAATATATGTGTATTCAAATATGCACCTTTATATATATAAAATATTATGTGATTAATATGTAAATATTAATATAGTAACAAATATATCTTTGCGTATTGTGCTTGTAACAATTTAGTAATTACTATATATATATATATATATATATATGTATGTATGTATGTATGTATGTATGTATGTATGTATATACGCATATATTCACAAATATTGATTAATATAACCGAGTGGCAAATAATGCAATCATAAACATATATATATATATATATATATATATATAGAAGTTATTATATTTATATATGTATATCAATAATATACATATAATGCATTGCTTTATATACTTAGAATGTGTTGGAATGAATTAAATAAAGTGTTTCCATATAGGTAAAGCACTGCCATACAAATACATATGACCTAGACCATGATTTATGGAGGTTGTTCATAGTTTAGGAAATAGTGTTGAATGTTAAGTAAACACTATTTAATTTTTGCACGCATACCTAGATTCTTAATACATTTAATAGCACATTATATAGTGCTTAAATTAAGGTAGGATACCAACACATAATTGTGTTTGGAATGAGTTGAAACACAGTGCATAGAGTGGCATATGGCATAGCTTTTAGTGGAGTATAAACTAGGGCATAAAGTTTAGTAAGACCAAGTCAAAGCTAAGAACAAAGCATGTAAGAGTTTATGCTGATGTGTAAAATATTTTAGAAGGAAGTGAATGCAAATTTGAAACTATGGAATATGTCAAAGGTTGTGCTATGAATGTGGCACCAAATATAAAGAGGTGGCACCATGTTTGCAAGTGTTTGGAATGTAAAAGAAGTCTTTAAAATGCACATAAGCTTGTATATAGTATTTATATTTAGTCAAGTGCAAACTTGGTAGCATTTTGTAAAGGAATTTGAATTAGGAGACTTGTGTTGAGCTTGTTTTCCCATATATCAAGTTGACTTAGCCATTTAAATGGTGAGGAATGTGATGTGTTTCAAACCTGTGAGTTAACTTGGTGAGTCATTGCATGAGGTTAGAAAGGTGGCAAAAACACTAACTTTTTTGTAGCCTTTGGTTGCTCACAAATTAGTATAAATAGAGGTGCTCATTCTACCAATTGGTACACTTATAATTATGATTATCTTGATGTTATTTTGTTGTGATTTTTCAGTTAGTGAGTTGAGAGTTGTTTTATATTTCGCATTTTTTATTATTTTTGAGAGTTAGTGAGAAGTTAAAAGAGGGAAATCAAGTGGATCTTGAAGGAGGTATCAAGCGAGCTTGAGGATTGGAACTAGGAAGGAATTTAATCAACTAGAGCTTTTATATAGGCATGCTAGTTTCTATACCCTCATTATTTATGTTGGAAAGAATAAATAGTTATGTATACTATGTTGGAAAGGAATGGTGTGTTGTCATTCTTGTATGTGCTTGCATGTTTCTTGGTGGTTTATTATGTTGGATAAACCTATCATATTGGTTGTACTTAAATAGATGTGTATGTACCCTATATATGGGAGATTGTATGAATGCAATGTATTTATACTATACATAGTATGTCTATACTTCATTGATTACTTATATCTCCTTGAAAGTAGGAAGAGAGTCTTATCCCTAGGGTTAGGGTATAGACTTGATGATTATATCAATAATCAACAATAGGATTGATAAATGTATTATATGTTTATGTTATCTTGATTAAGGGTCTAATCCTATTCATGGAATTCAAGAGGATATATGTTCTAGAAACCCACAATCATATTGAGAAGATGACTTGAAGATGCAGATGCACAAACCCTTTTTAGGTTAATGTACTCTAGAATATATTCAAATATAGTGAGCATTGTAAATGTGAGAATATTTCAGGTTTATGGAAAGATAGGTTGTATGATTTGCTTACAATCACTTGGTCATTACTTTACTTTCATTGAAACCCTAGGTTGAGAATAACATATTTGGTTGGGTTGTATACTTGGTTGTTGTTGAAAGAAATAGGTTGGGATTAACCTATATGTTTTGATTGATCATTTGATTGTTGACTATTGATTATATCTTGATTAAAGTCACTTATTGTTGAAGACTATACTTTTTGAATAAAAGTCATTTGATGTTGTGACATTATGAATACCATATGGTTGAATAGGTTATTCTTGGGATTTGTTTGATCCATGGGAAAGGGTATAACCTATGAATTTTGAGATACTTAGTAGTTAGGTCACCTTGATTAGGAGATGTTATGTGGGTTATTCTTGGATTTGTTTGATCCATGGGAAAGGGGGTAATCTAGGTATAGAGTATGAATGGTAATTAATCCAAATTGAGCTAGGAAGGTGGGTGAACATGTGATGTCCACTCTAAGTTCAAGGTGATGGAAAATTTTGCCAAAGTAGTGTAAGTAGCCATTTTACACTATTAGTTTCACTATGATCCGTGCTTACATAGTAGGACAGGATGTACATACAGGTACTAGTTTTCCATTGTATATAAGTTCTAGAAACGTATAGGACACAACACCAAGCTTAGAAAATGCTATTGTTATGAGGTTACCAAACCAATCTCTTCATTGAATGGTAGGGCCATCTTACCAGTTAGGTAGATGTGTGGGAGACCGCAGTAAGTCTGTGGTTAGTGGAAAAACACTTAAGTGATGCTTCTCCTCATTAGTTAGCAACCAATATTTGAGGGGGACTTCTTAGACCATTTGTACTTTATATATTTTTCAATCTTGTTTAAGCTATGCTTGTAACTTAAATCCATCTCAATGGAAATTGTAAATATGAAATCTCATATGGAAATTATGTATCATCATTACTTGAATTAATGAAAGGAATTCTTTGCATGCAATGGGAAAGATTGAAATATGTTTCAAATGTGAATTTATTATTGAAAGGAAAAGAAATTTTTTATTTCTCTTGAAGATTAGATGCATAAACTATTCACTTGTGGGTAAAACATAGGAAAAATTATTGTGTTGAACAATGGGCCTGTTACACATGGTATTAGAGCTACCAAGTTTAGCTATAGAAATTATGTGCTCATTATGTAAGTAAAAAGTAAACCTTATTGAAATTTAAATGTTGAAAAGTTCTTACGTCAAGATGGCAAGAGGAAAGGAACAAAGGTCAAACAAAATGGAAGTTAAGTTTCTTGAAAACTTGTTTAAGTTGGGAGTATGAAAGAATCATCCCTAGAGTTGAAAAATCCTAAACCAACAACTCATTATGATACACCTTTGGATTGAAAATGATTATGCAACCAAGTTTAGAAGGAAGGTTAAGGAATATTACCAATGAGTACCTTCACCCTATGAAATTGTTTAAATGAATTTGAGGGATAGAAAGAATTGAAGCGATTTCCCTTATTGATAGCAACCTGTAGATGTGAAGAGTCAAGGATTTTGGATTAAATAAGGATACTATGAATCTATGAGTATTCTCTATTGGGAAAGAACTAACTGTTGCGTAAATCAAAAACTTAGTTGAAGTAGAAAGCCATTTTTTTGTGAATTGAAATCAATAAGAGAAGTATCCAAGAGGAAGGATAACCCTTGACTGGCCCAATTCAGTATAAGGTTAAAATATTGAAATGATATTTGGAGCCAAGAGTGAAGAGTTAGTTCCTTAAAATAAGGGTAGAGACTAGAATGGTCAGGAATAAGAAGCAACCTATGAATAATAAAAGATAACATGACTCCACCAATCAGAATAGGCAAGGTCATTTTGGATTACTAATTGAAAATGGAAAAATAAATTGAACAACTTTAGAGTGTATAAAGTTATGAGAAAACGAAATACCAATAATTTAGAAAAATAATCTTTGAAAGATGGTTGCAAGGTAAAAGCCTAGAAACATAATCAAACAACTCAGAAAAAGGGCTCTATTAGAGCATAGTTTGGATGAAGTGCAGATTGAAATTATCAACCTATCAATGAAAGTAAACTTATGTATATATATTCCAAAAGGAATTGGATATGGAGGAAACTATATTGTCAAATAAGAAGAATAGTTTGGAAAAAAATCACAAAAGTAAAGACACAATTGACATAAGGATCCTCAAGCAAGCTCATTTGAAACATCAACAAAAGGGGCTTTGTGGATATGAGATATTCTTCTACTATGGTTAAAAGGCTATTAGAATACATGGAAGAGAGAATTTTAATATTAGAGTATCTTTTAGCTTGTAACTTACTGATTATTCATTAGATTTCATTAATGGGGAATCCAACTATTGATTTTGAGATAATAGGTGGTGATGAATCCAATTTTGGAAATGAAAAATTATATGCAAGGAATACCATGGAGTGTAAGAAAGGCAAGTAAAAGTCAAACAACTATCAAAAACCAACAACAAGAAATGTTTAAACAATTCAAACAATTTGGAGAGAGTGGATGATTGCTAAGAGTTTCATGTTGAGATGATCTAATGTCTTGGAAACACTAAGGGGGGAAGAGGGAGAG
This sequence comes from Sequoia sempervirens, assembly GCA_007258455.2. Lineage (NCBI taxonomy): Eukaryota > Viridiplantae > Streptophyta > Pinopsida > Cupressales > Cupressaceae > Sequoia > Sequoia sempervirens. The sequence continues at coordinate 14,189 of VDFB02018857.1, read as the reverse complement.
TAGATGTACTCAAATAAGTACTCTCTTCAATGAGGTTTAATGTTGTATCTCCAGTAGGAGAGAACTTTTTAACCAAAATATTGTAATCAATAACCACAACATGGTGGGTAAAGTTAAAAGAGTTAAGGTATTGGAGTTATTGGTGAAAGGTAGTGCCAAGGTCAATGTTGGATATTGTGGTTGTGTTGCTGATATGTGGTTGTCATTGATGTTAACACTATTAGCATTAATTCCATTAGAAGTTGTATATGTCAAGGATATTGGAAAATTATAATAGATTGAGTTGCAGGTTGTCAAGTGGTGAAGTGATGTTCAATCTGTTGGTGAGTTTAGTACGTTGATGATCAATTGGTGTTCTTGAATGAAGATGATGTGATTCCAATTAGTTTAGTTGTTGCAGATGCTTCTCTGGTGATTCATGATGTTGGTGGATATTTCTAGATTGTGCTCTATCTGTGTTGCATGTCTGCATTAATCGTTGTGCTCGTGATTGGTGATTTTCTTTTACCTGTTCATGACCGACAAGGTGATGGTAACATGTTGTGGATCTTCGAGGAATAATTTTTTAAGGTGGTTCATGTTTGAGAATGTTGTTTTAGATCTTCACTATATTGTGTTTGACCTTGGTTGATTCACATTGATAATTGTTGTTGATTTTAGCTGACAATTTATATTCATTTTATTATTTTGTTGAAGTTGACATGTAGCAATGTAATTTCTTGTTGCGGATATATGTGCCAAATGCCATTTCCATTTGAAGGTAAATAGTCGTGGAAGAATAATGCCCTAAATATTCTTTGCATGAAACAGTGTGCCGTAAAGCAAAGCGATGCAGTAAAGATAAGTAAAGCGGTTCAGCGTACTTAACCGGTAAATTGTACCAAAGTACTAAGTGAAAAGCTATTTCTTGAAGTTCAAAATCTTCGATGTAATCCTAATATTTATGTAAAAGGTGTCTCCTTTGCCAAGCCTTGTTGGAATTGAGCAGTGAGATCTAGGCAGTGTTCCTGAATGCATGTGTTTTCCCTATTTTATTCTTTATACTTTTAATAGGGTATAATCTTGTGGACTGACCTCCATTGAGGTTTTTCCCCTAACAGGTTCTTACATAAGCAACCTTTTCTAGATGTTAGCGTGCATTTCCTCACGTGTTGATTATCGCCTACATTTCATGGCTATTAATCAGACCCGATGCATAGCGCCACTTAAGTTTTAATAATTTTTTAATTTTTGCATAACATTCAAGCCCCCTCAGTCATTATTGTCTACCCTTGTGTTGCCAAAAATTGGTATCAGAGTAGGTTCCTTGGAAGAAGTTTAATAGCTTGAGGTGATCCGGGATGGAAACATATAAGAAGGATAGTTTGAGATTTGATGGAACAAATTATTCTTTGTGGAAGACTCAAATGGAGTGTCATTTGAGATGCATTGTTGAAGCCTACTGGAACATTACAAGTAATAGGTATGTTATTCCACAGAATGGTCCTACTACTACCACTAAGATTAAGGATGTTAAGTACAATATCAAGGCTAAGGAAGCATTGTTGAGTGCTTTAACTGATTTTGAGATGACAAATGTGATGGATCTGAAGACTGCTTATGAGATCTGGAAAAATTTGGAAACTTTATATGAAGGTGATGCTAATGTGAAGATTGCTAAGTTGCAGAGTCTAAAAGGGAAATATGAAATGTTGAGAATGGCTGATGATGAGAACATTACTACTTTCATGTAGAGGGTGAATGAACTTGTGTGTGGTATCAGATGTGCTTGTGGACAGTTAGAAGAATCAGAGATTGTTGCTAAAGTTCTTAGATCCTTGTCTGTTGCATACAAATTCAAAGCTATAGCTATTGAGGAGCTTCAGACTGTAACAAATGTTACTCGAGATATGTTGATTGGTAAGCTTATTTCTTTTGAGTTGAGTGAATTTGGTGATGCTATTCCTAAGACAGAATCTGCATCCAAAGCTACTACCTTTGGAAGAGATAAACAAAGATATGATATGGGAGAAAGTTCTTCTAGAAAGACATTCAAGTATGAGGAGGAAATGAGAAAGATTGAAGAAGAAGAAGGAGAACTGGATAAGATTGAAGCACTTATTGTCAAAAGGGAAGCTAGAGGAGAAGGTAAGTATAAAGGAAAGTTGCTTATTAAATGTTTTTCTTGTAATAAGATAGATCATTTTGCATTAAGGTTTCTGGAAAGAGTTCCTAAACAAAGACCTAACAAGCTTAGATTTCAAAGAAAGTGTTGCTATGCTACTGATAAAGGTGTGACAGATGATGAATCTGACAAAGGAAATGCAAGTGAGGACAAATGGGTATTTGTTGCTATCAAGGAAAATAATCCCATGTCTACTGAATCTGCTAGTTGTACAAATGTGGAGAAATCCCTAGCTACTCGAGTTGAAGAGAAAGATGAATGGGTGATTGATAGTACGCCCGCATCACATGACACATGAAGGCAAAAAGCAAGTCGCATATTGTGGTGCATGATAAGTGTACAAACTGGTGATGACAGCTTAGTGCGGATCCGCATTTACTTTGATTGTGCCATTAATAATCGATGATGTCCTGCGGTAAGCAATCAAGCATAATCTTGTAAGTGTTGAGAGGCCGGGTTGAGAAGGATAATCTTCCACTTCCGCTGATGGAAAGTAAATAATATTGTGAGTTCTAAAAATGACAACAGCCAGCAAAAACAAAGTGCTGTAAATATCTTCACCCGGAGTGCTGCTAGTAAAGTTTTTGATTGCTCAAGCTTGGATGAAAAGTTGGTTGTGGTATAGAAACGTCATGTAAATCCATTTTCAAGATAAGTTCTACTAAGGTTGGCGTAGATATCTACCTAAGTTGATGAAACCTACTAATGCCATATGCAAGGAATGTCAATTAGGGAAGAAAACCATAATTTCATTTAGGATCAAACAACATTATTCAAATGAATTGTTGGAGCTTATGCATACTAACTTGTGTGCTCCTTCTAGAGTTAGAAGTTTACAAGGATACAGGTATTTCATGTTACTCATTGATGATTATTCTAGAATGATGTGGGTTAATTTCTTAAGGGAGAAATTTGAATCTCTAGAGAAGTTCAAGATTTTTAAGGCTATGGTTGAGACAAAGAAAGGTATGAATATTAAATATCTAAGATCAGATAGAGGTGGTGAATTCTCTTCCTATGAGTTTAATTCTTTTTGTGAAGAACATGGAATAAAGAGACAATTATCTGCACTGTGGACCACTCAGCAAAATGGAGTTGTGGAAAGGAAGAACAAGACAATTGAAAAAGCTAGTAGAACTATGATGTTGAAAGGAAATGTCCCTCATATCTATTGGAGAGAAGTTGTGAGTATTGTTGTTTACACTCTCAACTGGGTAAAAATCAAAGGTGATATTGGTAAGACCCCTTATGAGCTATGGTATGGTCAGAAACCTACTTTAGATATTTCAAGATCTTTGGAAGTAGATGTTATATCAAAAGAGATGAAGATATAGGAAAGTTTGATGCTAGGAGTGATGAAGGAATGTTTTTGGGTTATTCTACTAAAAGGAAGGCCTGCTTGTGCTACAATAAGAGATTGAGGAAAATGGTTGAAAGTGAAAATGTCAAGGTTGATGAAGACATAGCTAGACCATCCAAAACCTATGGATATGATTTAGATGATTAGAATGACAATACAAATGAAGGAAAGAAAGTGTTGACTTCAAACTAAGTCCTCAAACTTCATTCCCTAAAGCGAATCAAGAAAATCTGAGGAAGGAGAAACTAGTGAAAGCAAGCAGAAGAGAATGTAAGAGGCCCAAGTCCATGAACATCCTGCTATTCTTAGGGTGCTTAAATGGCTTAAAATCATTTGAAGATCAGCCTAGTAGTGAGGGAGAACAAAGTGTCCAAAACCCGTAGCCATTTCGTAGAAGAATACTGTTTGATTTCAAAGATTGAGCCTACTAGTGTGAATGAAGCATGTAAAGATGAACATTGGGTTAAAGAAATGAAAGAGGAACTACAATAGATTGAAAAAAATAATACATGGATTCTTGTTCCCAAACCTAAGGATAAAAATGTAACTGGAACTAAATGGATCTTTAGAAACAAATTGAATGAGCAAGGTGAAGTTGTTAGAAACAAAGAAAGACTGGTGTGTAAAGGATATTCTTAGATGGAAGGAATTAAATTTGAAGAATTTTTTTCCCTTGTTGCTAGAATTGAAGCTATGAGATTATTTCTTGCTTATGTTGCTTACAAAAACTACAAGGTTTATGAAATGGATGTCAACATTTCTAAATGGAGAATTGGAAGAAGTGTATGTTGAGCAACCTAATGGATTTCAGTTGACTGATAAGGGAGACATGGTTTTTTGGTTAAAGAAAGCATTGTATGGACTCAAGCAAGCCCCTAGAGCATGGTATGCCATATTGGACACGTATTTGTTGAAGCTTGGGTTTAACAGCGTACATAGCAATTTGCATCGGTGACGATGATGATGCGACGATTTCGTTGGCGCATTTTGATGATAATACCTTTTGGAGGAGATGATGGTTTCGCATGAAGCCATTTGGCCGAGACGGCAGTTGTTTTGATGTCTATGATTGGAGAGATGAAATTATTTTGGGATTTGCGCCACGAAGTTAGATAAAGGAGCTTTACACCCGCACATGTGAAAAGAACTGTTGTGCCAGTTTGAAGTAACATTCAAAGCCGTACTAGTACACCCTTATGTGACCGGATGCTTCGACATTGCTACGATGATCTCAAAGGAAAATTGTGGTTCTATTATGACTCGCGATTGGTGGATTGATTTATTTAACTCAAACTAGGACCTGATATCATGAATGTTGTATGCATTGCTTTACAATTTCGTGCCAATACTAAGGAATCTCATGTGACTGTTGTGAAAAGAATTTTCAGATACTTGAAGGGAACAATTCATTTTGGCCTATGGTATCCTAAAGATGATGATCTTACTTTGAGTGCCTTTACTGATGTGGATTGGGTAGGAGATGTGAATGACAGAAAAAGTACTAGTGGTGGTGCATTTTTCTTAGGAAAGAAGTTGATTCCATGGTTAAGTAAGAAGCAAAATGTCATTTCTTTATCTACTACAAAGGAAAAATACATTGATGTTGTTAACAATTGTACTCAAGTATTGTGGATGAAGCAGATGTTGAAAGATATCAGATTTGTGTATGATGAGCCTATTGTTATATTCTGTGATAATTTAAGTGTTATTAACATTTCTAAGAATCTAATGTTGGATTCAAAGAACAAGCATATATCTATCAAGTTTCACTTTTTGAGAGAGAAGGTGAATGAAAAGGAAGTCTGAATGGAGTATGTTCCTACTAAGGAGTAGATTGCAAACATATTTACCAAGCCATTTCCTAAGGATAGTTTGGAGTATCTTAGAGGGAAGTTAGGGGTGATTACCCCTCCTAATCAGAACTAAGATGCATTGCTTTGCATCAATCCATGCATTCCATAGTTATATCTTGATCCAGATTGATGTTGTGGTGGTTTCTACTTGGGGGGAGTAGTTAGATGTTCAGATGTTCATATATGTGCTTTAGAGCCTTTGTGGAGAAAAGATATCTTTGGAATTGATGTCAAAGGGGGAGAAGATCATGTGAAAAACTTTATGGAGAAAAGTTATGTGAAAGAGTTGAGGAGAAAAGAGTTAGAACTTAAAGGAGACTAAGTGTTAAGAGATAGTTGCATTGATGGTGTTTTTCACATCATTTGTTGCAATCAATTCCAAAGGGGGAGATTACTGGATGGTGTGGTTGTGTTGTTGATATGTGGTTGTCATTTATTTCAACATTATTATAATTAATGTCATTAGAAGTTGTATATGTCGAGGATATTAAGAAAATTGTAATAGAATGAGTTGTAGGTTGTCAAGTGGAGAAGTAAAGTTTAGTCTATTGGTGAGTTCAGTACATTGATGATCAAAGGTTGTAGACTAAAGGGTTTTTTTTAGTATATCTAGATTATCCACATTAAGTTTTAGAGATCCACTTGAAGATTTGATCAAGTTATGAACAATTATGTTTTGACAATTTTTCTATTGCTTCAGTTGGTGTTCCTAAATGAAGACGATGTGATTCTAGTTAGTTTAGTTGTTGCAAATGCTTCTCTAGTGATTCATGATGTTTTTGGATGTTTCTAGATCATGCTCTATCTATGTTGCATATCTGCATTGATAGTTGTGCTCATGATTGGTGATTTTCTTTTGCATGTTCATGTTTTTCATGTTCATGGCCGACAAGGTGATTGTAGCGTGTTGTGGATATTTGAGGAATAATTTTTAAAGGTGGTTCATGTTTGAGAATGTTGTTTTTGGTCTTCACTATATTGTGGCTAACCTTGGTTGATTCACATTGATAATTTATATTCATTTTATTATTTTGTTGAAGCTAACATGTAGCAATGTAATTTCTTGTTGCTGATATATATAAGTGATTGTTTATTTCATTTGAAGTGTGTTGAATGTATGGTGTGCATGAATAATGTTCAAAATATTTCAAAGGAAAAGAATATTATGAAGAAGACTGAAGAAGTGTTCATGTGCTTAACTGGAACTATAATCAAGCATTATCAGATGTTATTTTCTCAATTCAAAATCTTGTGGATGTAATCCAAATGTTTCTATAAGACAGTGTGTCCTCCTTTAGGCTATAATCCTTGTTGTAATTGAGTAGTGAGCTTTAGGTAATGTGATTGAATGCATGTTCATTCCCTATTTTATTCTTTATACTTTTAATAGGGTATAATCTTGCGGACTGACTTCCACCATAGTTTTCCCCTAACAATGTTTCCATCTAAAAAATCTTGGTGTTATCTGTGTTTCTGATGTGTTGATGATTTATGTTTTCATGGTTATTAACCAAATCTGAGAATAAGGGTTAATAAGTTTAATAATTTTTGACATATTTTGGAAGAGAAAATCAAACCAACATGATGAAATGACAATTGTTACTCAACTAATATAAAATTATCATTGGAAGAAATAGATTGAGCTAAAAATTTGATTACAACTTTGGAAATGATTAAGGGATGAAAGAATCCAAGATATGGATGTCTTAAGAGGAAGGAGTTTAGCTCTACCATCAATATTTAAACATTATATTTCGAGAACAAAATGTGGCATAAGTCCATGAAAGAAGTTTCACTTAGTTGGGATGGACTATTATGAATCAGAGAAGGAACCTATGTACCAAATTTTGGGAGATTAAAAGAATGGATGGGGTAAATTTATGTAGTACTTAGGACACATAATAATGAAAAAATTATTTGAAAATGGGAAACCACTATAATCAGGAAGTGGATAGAGTAATATGTTGCAAGGTATATAGTAAGTTGTCACTAGTATGCCAAAGGATGAAGACAAGATGTTGTCATTAGCAAGACTTGTATACTCTCATGAAATTCCAGATTCGAAGTGGTAGATCATTAGAAAAGTTTTGATCCTTTTATGTCAATGGAACTAACATAATGTAATGGTGGATAGACTCACCAAGGTAACCAATTTTAATTGGAAAATTTTATTTACAGGATATTAGTCCTAGTTAGTAAATTTGTGTAAGGAAAGTTGGTTAATGTTTCTAAGAAGGTTATCTTAGATGGGAACACACAAGTAATGTTAAAGTTTTATGTAAACCACGATCATCTTATGAATAATTCAATTGAATGAATATTATTTTAAGATATCAAGTTAGGAAAAAAGGATAAACCAAATCTTCCAGGATTTGTGGAGTACTTTACGATAACTTCTTTCATTTAAATAAGATTCTTTAAAACATTATATTGGAAGAAGGGTTGAAATCCTAAAAGTTGGGAGAAGCTTGGGAATAGAATTAACCTTAGACAATAAATGTTGTCATAAATGGAATAATAGATCAAAGGATTAAGGAAAACTTGTTGATTTAAAGTTTTAAGCAATAAGCAGTAATAATATGCTTGAAACTGACAACAGTCAAGGGCAGTATTAATATAAGGTAAATGTTTGTGTAAGTGATGGATGGTCTCGACTTATGAATTGTCAGATGGTGTAAAGACCAAAGGGAAGGATGGAACCCATAGTGTAGTGTACAATACACCAACATTCCTTTTCTATTTTGGTTACACTAAGGATAATTGTATTAGCCAATCATAATGTGTTTTCCAGTCACTACGGTATAAGAGTCATGTAGGATTCAATTATTGTTGTACTTATGATGTACATATGAGTTAATATAATTATAATGTATAGTTATTTGGAGAGAAACTATGCTTTGAAGCACACAAGTACTTCCCATACATTAGCACAGTCACTTAGTACCAAGTCCAGGAGGGACAAGATTGCAAGGGGTCACGCTATGAGGGAAGATAGTTGGAAATATACTTATTTCCTGTATGATTTGGAAAATGGAAAGTTAAACCTCTATTTGAATCTATCTATTTGTTTAAGTTCTTTAAATCATCAAGGGAGATTATTCTCAAGGGAGGAAGTATGTTACACCCTATCTCTTAGTTACCAAGTTACTTTTACCATGTAAGTAAATATAAGGATAAATGTTTATCGAAACTTTAATTTGATCAATATGAGAATGAAATACTGAAGTATGTATTATGATGTTATTGATTTGAAAGAATGATTATGTTTTATATTGATGGAAAATGCAATGAATGAATATGTATTGTGATATGGATATGTCAATGCTTTGATGATGCAAATTATTTATGATGATTAATGTATTTCATGCAAGTGACTAACTACTATACTAAGTTGAATGTAGGAACAGGTTCCAACCTCCGAAAGAGAGGGGAAGTATCACTCAGGAGAGGAGATTGGTCTGGTAACCCTTGATTAGCCTAACTGAGCATTCACACACTCACACTCTAGTATGATCTAGTGAATTCAAGATAGTTGTTAAATGGTAAGTAACCTTGTACGAGGGTTTGAGTATTTTTTGTATTGATATGTGGTCTTGGTCTTTGATGTTCTTGATTGGGGTTATGTGATTGAGTCTTTTTATTGAGCAAGAGTTCTTCTTCATATGTGTATATATGTTTAAATTTACATATCAAATTAATGATATATATAATATATGTGTGTGTGTGTATATATATTAATATATGTATATATGCATATAAATATATACATTATTATTATGTAGTATGCATAAATATATGTGTATGTATTGAAATACACACCTTTATATATAAAATATTATTTGATTAATATGTAAATATTAATATAGCAACAAATATATCTTTGTGTATTGTTCATGTAATAATTTAGTAATTATGATATATATATATATATATATATGTATATATATTAAAATATATGTATATACATATATATCAAATAATATAAATATCTATGTTTATAATGATATACATATATATTCACATATATTGATCAATCTAACCGAGTGGCAAATAATGCAATCATAAACATAGGAATATAATATAAGTATATAATAATAGAAGTTATTATATGTATATATGTATATCAATAATATGCATATAATGCATTGCTTAATATACTTAGAATGTGTTGGAATGAATTAAACAAAGTGTTGCCATATAGGTAAAGTGCTGCCATACAAATGCATATGACCTAGACCATGATTTATGGAGGCTACACATAGATTAGGAAATAGTGTTGAATGCTAAGTAAACACTATTTAATTTTTGTACACATACTTGGATTGTTAATACATTTAATAGCACACTATATAGTGCCTAAAGTAAGGTAGGAGGCTAGCACATAATAGTGTTTGGAATGAGTTGAAACACAACACATATAGTGGCATATGGCGCATAATGCATATGGTACAACTTTTAGTGGAGTATAAACCAACATATAAAGTTCAGTAAAACCAAGTCAAATCTAAGAACAAAACACGTAAGAGTTTATGTTGTGTAAAACATTTTAGAAGGAAGTGAATGTTGATTTGAAACTTGTGGAATATATCAAATGCCACACTATGAATGTGGCACCACACATAAAGAGGTGGCACCATATTTGTAAGTGTTTGGAATGTAAAAGAAGTTTTTGAAATAAGCATAATCCTGCAAATAGTATTTAGATGACTTAGTCAAGTGAAAAAAATGGTAGCATTTTGTAAAGGAATTTGAATTAGGAAACTTGTGTTGAACTTTTTGTCCCATATGTCAAGTTGACTCAACCATTTAAATGGCGAGGACTGTGATGTGTTGCAAACTTGTAAGTTAACTTGGTGAGTCTTTGCATGAGGTTAGAAAGGTGGAAAAAATACTAACTTATTTGTAGTCTTTGGTTTCTCATAAATTAGTATAAATAGAGGTTCTCATTCTACCAATTGTGTAATGCCCCATCTTAATAACCTAAGAATGTTGCAATTGTGTAATAAAGGTGTAATAATTTTTTTTTTTTAAATATTAATATTAAGTTAATTAGTTGCATACATTCATTAGGCTAAGCGACGTTACACTACTTTGAGTTTTCCTTAAGTGACTTAAGTATTTCGCATTGCACATATTAATCAATCATTAACATAAACATCAAAGATAAACATTGCATAACATTGAAATTTTCCATTCAAGATATAATAAAGTACAAACTTGTTTTCTTTCATTGCATTTAATCACATATACAATACTCATCCATCTGATGAGGTAGTTAAAATAATAATTACAATTACATTGTTCACCTCTCAACATTTGAGGGTTGTTTTCATGTACATAAATTACATATTACAAAGAGGAAATACACAAGATCCAAAAGCGAGCTCTCCATCCATGAAGCTCTCGATGCCATGATCACAAAACTGGGGACCCAACGGAGTAAGGTGCACGTTCCATCCAACCATGTGGTACCCATAGGTCCACCCCCCGTGCTAGGAGATAGTAATAAGGTTACCTAGACCTAATCTACTAACCCTAGACACTAGTACATAACAGACTATTGGTTACATCGCTTCCAGATTTAGACAATTGTTGAAATACGAACACAAGGTTAACTGTTATTCTAGGTGGAGTGTCATCACAACGTTTCAAAGGTTACCCTGGTGTTTCTTCCTAGGTTTCGGCCCCCAATCCTTGGGTTACCCTGGTAACCTCTTACGAAACCCGGCCCCTATTGCATACTATTGCGGAATCGAATGTCTTTTAAAGGAATAAGACACCGATTTGCCATTCCAGGCCTTCTCAACTTATACTCATGACTGTAGTAGCTCAAGATTCATAAGCAAAGCATGTACATCTTGTTAAGTGTTTTAATCTATCTACTGTGTTCTTTAGTTTTCACTGACTTACTAACTATTTGTAAGTTACCCTGACACCACTTTGTGTGTCGGCCCTTACAAATAGCCACTCCCCTAAACATAACATGGGTTTCTAAGTTTCCCATGACTAGGGTTTACAAGTGCACAAAGTACATTTCACAATAACAAATAATTCTCAATGGTCATCAAAACTATTATCAAACCCAGTTTCAAATTCCATATTTAATACATGCACGACCCAAGTCTACTTATGAAAAATATTTATACAAAAATACTCCCTTTAAACACAATTTATTCTAGAAGGCTTATACAACAAAGACTTTCCTAATTTGCCCCAAAAGAAAACACGTTCAAAAGCAAATCAAGAAAAATAGACACCTACTATTTGGATCTACTGAATCCAATCATACATTAAATTGAGAAATTAATCTTCTAAGATTTAATCCATTTTAAACAATCAGAAATACCAAGAAATAAATTAACTTATTCATAATTTTATTTCTCATATATTAAAGAAAATTGCATCTAATTGATTTTCTCAATTTCACAAATAAAAAATTAAACTATGTTTTTCTCAATCAATAATATTCTTTATACAATATAATTTACAGAAAATATATATATTGTATTAAAGATCCCAAAGTTATATTTCCTATCAAAATTATTATATATAACCAATTAAACATATTTATTTCCACAATAAATATAAATAAATAAATAAATATATATATATATATATAAAAATTCCGCATTGTATAAAAACGAATTTAATAAATAATATTTAAAAATTCGCATTATAAATAAAATCGAATTTATGCATATACATTTCTATTTACAACTTTAAATATAATTTAAATTAAAAAATAAATAAAGGAATTGATATTCACAGCCCAGCCACGGTACCCGCTACCGAGCCACGGCCACCCCTAGTGGGGAGAGGGCGCGGCCACCGCCATGGCTGCGCTTAGCAGCCGACGGCTGCTGGGCGCAGCCGTAGCTTTGGCTGCGCTCGCCCCCCCATGGGTATAGGGAGGGCTTCGGCCCTTCCAAAAAAAAACAACTCTGTAATTTATTTATTTTTAAGCAAAAATAACCGAAAATAAAACCCTCGCGTCAATAAATATTCCGCGCACAGAAATTTTTGATTTCTAAAAAATTCAATTTTCAGTATTGATAAATAATTCTTATATTTATGTATATTTAATATATATATATATATATATATATATAATCTATATATATATATACATATAAATAATTATATATATATATATAAATTAAACAGAATTTACACAGTAATATAATTTTCTGGAAATAGATAATTTCTTTCAATGAAACTTTCTACAGAATTAAGAAGTTAATCAATACACACATTTTATTTCATATAACTTCAAATCAATCACAAATCTTAAAAATGATCTACCTTTTAACAAATAATTTAATCTTGAAACCCTCAATGGTTTTACAAATCTTCATATGTAGGTTTTCCTACTGAATAAATTAAATCTCTGTTTGCCCCTATTTGTTTCCCTATAATTTTCTTGATTTTACAATTTCACAGAGATTTTCTTTCATTGTTTTCCCTAATCTCGTTTTCTTGAAATTCATATAGATAACAGGAAGTTTTACAAAAGAATTCAAAGAAAAACAAGAGAAATAACCAGAGAAATACCTGCTATCCTGTGTTTGAAGATTTGGTAGTTGGAGAGTAACCTCTGCCTGTAGAATGCAAATCCCAAAAGCTTCTCCAACCAACACAAGAGATCCTCCCTCCAAGGGATCTTCCACAAATATACAACCAGAAGATAACAATTTCTAAGAAATCAAGATTTTTACACAGTAAGAGAATTTTTGCAAAAGTTTTGATAATTTCCCCGTGAGGAAATTGAATAACCTCTCTGTTTTTCCCGAGATCCACAATAACCTCCCGTAACAAATTTTCAACAACCTCATTAAATGCAACTTGCACACTTGTCGAGAAGTTGTAAATATCTTCTCAACAACTTCTCGGCAATTTTTGCCTTTCAATTATTTGCATGCAATTTCAATTTTATTTAATTTAAATTTTGAAAATCAATTTTCCATTCACATGCATTTTATTTTTATTAATTTTTATTTTCTAATTTTCCACAATTTAATTAATTTTCAAATGCAATATAAATTTCACACTTAATAATTTAATATAATTAATTAATTAATTTAATTAAAATAGTTTAACCTTTTTAAGATCAACTATTTAACCAAATAAGCTAATTAATGAATTAAATTATTAAGCAAGTAATTTCTACTACATTTAAACATTAATTAAATATCAATAATTTAAAACACAATATTCCAACATTAAAACTAACCAAATTTACCTTTTCAAAATGATTTAACCAACAGAAAATACAATACAACCTATGACTCAAAACTGAAAACAAACAAAGTACTATGACCAGGATTAATGACTAGGCTAGGGTAAACCAGACTACTATCTCCCGATCAACGTATCCGTTGAGTCTTGACACGCTCAGACCTGAATACACAGGTGGAGTCAGTGTCATGTACCTGCAAATCCTGCAACCAAGCAAATAACGTGCATACATGTATATATATAAAGCATTAAACAGACACACCGTGCGAAGAAAATCACAGATATCACAGGGCACTCGCAAGCGAGAGATGTGATTCTATTCTCCACACCAATACACTTCACAACAAAATGATGAAATACATGTTGTTAGTCCATCATAAGCATGTACATATCAATAAACAACTGAAAGTAAACATCTACACTAAATCATATCATGTCTGAAAACAATAATCACCAAACAAGTATCATCGTGTCACAGAATAATCCACCATCGCTCAAAACCAGCGATCAAAATATCCAACAAAACATCATAAGTCTAACAGTATGAAAACATAGCGACAGAAAGCATAACATAAAC